>JAATLQ010016987.1:1073-24949 GCA_013421005.1 Heliconius erato x Heliconius himera | reverse complement strand
ACATATACTCTCGTAGTCACAATATTGAAATATGAATTGTAATGACAAGTTGTCTTGACAATATCTTAGAACGTAATGAACACGAGTGCCGTGTCGCTTGTGCTTATATTGGAAATCCACCGGAAAAGACGCAGCACACTACCGCCACTTAATACAATCTATAATGGAAACAGTGTCAAATGACGTACTCGTAATTACAGTGACACCTATTACTACATTATAAGTAAATTATGCTAACAATAATAATTAAATTGTCTCTTGAAAAAATATTGTTCCTATTTTTAGGCAAATCCAAATAACATGTAAATTGCAAGAATTGACTTTTGATAACATCAAATTGTAAATTGATGGTATCAAAAGTCAATGATGGTGTCATTGTATTTTGCTGTTTTACCTTTAGTGGGAACAGTAGTGTCGATCTTTGGAACTTTTATTATGAAGTACAGAAGTTTGGTTTTTGTTATATATTTTTTTTTATCTTCTTCACGCCCTCCTCTCTTGTAACAGCGTAGGTATAGAGAGCATAGTGTTAAGATACACCGCTGCTCACGTTCCGCTGAATTCTAGAGACATTGCGTGTTGATTATCGGAACTCAACGCCGCGCTTTGCCTCGATACCAGAGCGAAGTAATGAAAATATTAAATATTTCATTTCCTCAAGTAGGATTTGCACTCACAACCTGGTTTATAGCTTGAACACCTGCGCCAGGACTGGCTTCAATGATAATGTAATGATATATATTTTTTATTTTGTTAAAATATTTATATTTTCGGTAAGTTTAGACATTAAATGAATTAAATTTAATTACTAAACTTAATAAAATGACAATTTACATGAAAACAAACAAAGCGCCTCATGCATATTGTACGTAAAGCATTTGTTTCTATTCTTGTTCATTAGCTGTGTTAATAGATTCATCACGTAGAAACACGGCAGTGAAGATAGCATTGGCATTACTCGTCTATTCGAACAAGTATAGCCATCTAATAGGACTACAATATACAGAGACCATTCGTAACGCAGGGGTACAAGCGTGCAACTGTAAAAGCGACAGGTTGTAGGTTCAATTCCCACTGATACTAATATTTTTATATCCTCTCTTTGGTTATGAGGCGAAGCGCTGCGTTGAGTTCCGCCTATCAACACGCAATGTCTCTAGAGTTCAGCGAAAAATGGAACAGAAGTGTCTTAATGAGAAGAGTGTCTTGAGACTGGGTTCCCAGGTTGCCTATGCCTTCAATGCTATATGCAGGATAAAGCGTGAAGCTAAAGAAAAATTCCTTTATATATAATAAAGGAAGATTTTTTTAGCTTAGAGCTATAGATATATCTATATTTAGTAAAATGGAAGATAAATAAGACATTAGGTATAAATATTTAATCAGTCTCCTGTGCCCACACTTTGTATGTCGGACGCACATAAACTATGATTTCAAATCCGTATATCATGGAAAGACTACGATATTTCGGCTCTAACTCCTAGT
Organism: Heliconius erato x Heliconius himera; assembly: GCA_013421005.1. Lineage (NCBI taxonomy): Eukaryota > Metazoa > Arthropoda > Insecta > Lepidoptera > Nymphalidae > Heliconius > Heliconius erato x Heliconius himera. The sequence continues at coordinate 23,464 of JAATLQ010016987.1, read as the reverse complement.
ATGATGAATAGTCTACTGCATTTGACTTACGTTATACCTGAGAAGCTCAGATAGCATTTTAAAATCGTGAATAATTTTTAGACAATTCATGGTCGTATATGATTGAGAATAAGTGAAAAATAAATGATTTTAGTCATATCTTATATCTCATTAAAAATATAAATGTAAATTTTAGTTAAATGATAAGTAATGCATCGTTCTGTACTTTGTCGACAAGTTTTTGTTTTTACGGGCAACATTTTTAAATGTGAGAACGGAGTTAAAAACAAAGGAATGTACCCTTTAGTTATCATGTCAAATGCGTTAATCAAAATAAATCACATATTAAGGCTTATAACTAGGTATTAATGCAACTAAAGCCAATTCAAATAAATAAACTAACAAGTAAAATCATATTAACCATCACTTCATCTTATAGTATATTTTCGAAGTTTCAAAAGGACAGATTGCATAACTCAACACCACGAGCTGTACCTATTTAATTTACTGTTGGCTTATTCGTGAATGCATTAAAGCTACTAAAGCTGTTATGCTTCATACGTATTATGAGGAATAGTTTTCATTATGCAAATATAAACTAAGTTAATATGCTTTCTCATATATTTATTATCCTACTATTCTACGCTCAATTAATGTGCCAAAATATGGTATAAAAAAACTTCTTAATGCTTTAAATTGTTTAAATTTATATGTGTAAAACATAGAATGTATGGGGAACGGAGCGTCTGAACACTAGGTTGCCTTTGCCTATCCTGCTGTGTGCAGGTTTTTAGCAAAACTGTACATTAACAACCGGAATTCAGGTCATGTACAAAATATTAGTCATACCTTTAGTTAGTAATTTAAGCATTTCCTTGATATAATTAGGTAAAAAGCCGTAACAAAAGTCGCTCCCAATATTTAGATGTGATATATTCCAATATTATCCTCAATTTTTGATCTAAGAACATGTTGGATTAAAAGAGAAAAATGATAAAAAAATATTAATAGATTCCCTGTGTATACCTACACCGTAAAATAAATACACATTCTGTGAACTGTAAATTAAGACATCTTAAAATTGTGTTGTCAGTAGTAGTTATAAATATTAATAAACATGCAACTTAGTTAAGTTAGTGAGAGTAATGTAGTTCTGCAAGTTGTTTATAACGATATTTTTTATCAGTAATATTGTCACATGCGGCGTTGAGTTCCGCCATTCAACACGTAGTGCCCCCAGAATTTGGCGGAAAGTGGTGAACGGAGTGTCGTAACATTAGGTTACCTCTGCCTACCCTGCTGTGTGCGGGATACAGCGTGAAGCTGATTATTTGATTGTCAGTATATAAGATATAGATATTGTCAGTACAAAAAATTACAGCATATAAGCAGTCGCAGCGCAATGGGACCGCCTGACCCACCGTCTGACTATAAACGAGAAGTTTGTGGGTTTCACTTTTGGGGTAATGATTAAATTAATATATTTTTTTTTCATAAATCAGGTCTGATGTTGAATTTACTCAACGAGTTCTGCCATGTCCTAAAAATGGGTTAAAAATGGTGAACTAAGAGTGTTAAGTTTTAAGTCAGCACTAGGTTCCCTCTATCATATGCGTAAGAAAAGAAAGCGTGAGGCTGAAAAAAAAAATAACAAAAAAAAAATTAAAGTTAAATGTAAGTAATTCACAGCAAGATTAGCACCATCCGCTGGCAGTGGCAAAGGGAATCGAAATTCGAATATGAACCGCATTGACGCATTTGAAAGTGTCTTTAAGTAGTTTCCAAGATTTAATGTAAAAGCTAAAATTCAACTCTAAGCTTCAAAATTACTTTGTCTTTGTAAGACTCTTATAGAGTAAGATATATATTTTTTAAATTCAGAATAGCCAAAGAGAACCTAATGGTTCTCTTTGGCTATTCTGAATTTAAGACCACTTTCTCCACTTTCTACCGAATTTTTCGATACATGATTTTTTTGAGTGGTGGGACTCAACGCTGTGCCTTTTCTACAGGAAAATTAAAGCCTCGTAAGTTCCATTCCACGAGAGGCGATTAAAACCACAACCATTGCGCCAACACCTTGCTGTCATGGTGCACCATGACGGCCTCGAAAAATAAAAATTAGATATAAAATGCAACAACATGCAACATCACATTTAATTAATACATATTTTTAATTTTTTTTTTGTAGAAATATAGATATCTATATTTCTAGAATGAACGACGCTTAAGATACCGTAATGTATATTTGATTACAGTCAAAACTTCTCACACTCTGTATTCAGAAGAGCTTCGCAGGTTGCGAGAAAATTGAAATATGAATTTTCACGATTTAGAACAAAGCGCATGTAATAGTCATACATCATCGCGCACCTGTCTTACCTTCCGCAATCACTTTGAATACGAACTGCTGCAAATTTCGTGTGTAGAACGTGCCCGCCCCTGGTATTGTTATAATGAATTAACCAAATACAGTGTAATGGAATCATGTTATATTATTTATTAGTCGTGGCGGAGGGCCACAAGCGTGTCCCTATAACGTGTAACAGTATTGGAGCTTAAAATATTAAATATTTAATTTCTTTCTCTGTGTTGAGGCAAAGCGCGGCGTTGAGCTCAGTGTAAAATGGGCAAAGGATTGTCTTGAGACTGGGCTTTCTCTGTTTACCTTGTTACATGCGAGATACAACTAGTAAATCTGCTAAAAAAGAAACATTTTATATCCATTTTAGGATGTCAAAAGCAGCTGTTAACTAAATTAGTTAAAATGTTGTTATTCGAAACATAATGTAATAAACGAGTGAGCCGTGACCGTGGTCGAGGGACCTTTGACCTTGCTTGCTATGAAATATGTGACTGAAAAGCAATATCAAAGCAATTAAATTTTGTAGATGAATCATTTCCATGTAAACACGTCTGTTAGAGGATTCTATATTTTTTATTTATCTAACACATGTATTAAATAGGTCTTTATATTCTTATTTCTTTTGCTAAATATTTTGCTTATTATAATTTTGTTTTCGATACAAACTCTAAAAACTAAAAAAAAATGGTTCCATGTTCCATCCCCGTAGGAATTTTTGTAAACCTTCTCTTATTGCTTTCCTTAAAGGAATTTACAGCTCAGTAGTTTCAGTTGTGAGTAATTTGTTAGTTACTCAGTGATTTACAAAGGAATTTTGTTTACTTACATGGATAGCAAAAATAAAAAGAGTACTGTTTGGTTACGTCTTCTAACATTTAATGTATCAAAATGGAAAGCCAAGGATTGAGCACTTGTATTGAAATAAATTATATTAATAAGAAATAATTTATAGAAATACTGTCGTGGCACAGTGGCATATTTGTGTGACTGTAAACGCGACGGTTATGGACGGTATAGTTTTGATTCCTACTGGGGGGAATTAATTATTATTTATTAATGTTTCATTTCTTCGCTCCGGTAAGAAGGCAAAGCGCGGCGTTGAGTTCCGCCACTCAACATGCACGAAAATTCGGTAAAAAGTGGAGAATGGAGTTTCTTAACACTAATTTCACACTGCCTAACACTGCTATTGCTTGATATATCATAAAGCTGAAGAAAATGCTATAGGAGCTCGTGAATCTAATTTACATTATCATTTCATTATTAGTTTCATTTTGTTGTAAACAAAGATAATTGTAATATACAACACTAGGTTCCCTCTGCCTACCCTGCTGTGTGCGGGATATAGCGTGAAGCTAATTTAATTTTTATTTAACAAAATTAAATTGTCGAAACAAAATGTCCCTCGTGTGAACATCAGTTGTAATGCGATGAAGGGTAGCGATATTAATTCTAATATAACCGCTATCCATTTTGCAAGTGAATAAATTAATTTATGCTAAACTTCTGAGCCTCTGATAATTTTGGATTAAACTAAAACAGATAAGTACTGAAGCATATTTGTGCCTACAAAATATATAACATATACATTACTTTAAATTTTAATATAATTATGAATAATTACGAATTTGAGAATTGTAGGACTTACTTTATTGAAAGATTGAATATCTTTATTTCTTCGCTTTTCGGGGTTAAATACCGCCACTCAATACGCAGATACAAGATTCCCTCTGCCGGGTAGGCTGTAAGTGGGAAACAGTGTGACGCTAAAAATTATAATGAATATGGGCAGGAAACCGATACAAAACCAATTAATAAAAGGAATCTGTTAACAAGTCCAATACATATATATCAATGCTACAGCATTCAAATAAATTCTCAGAGGCAATAAGTAAAACCTTCTTTCAGTTGTAAGATAAAGTCTGACTTAGAGACGACTCTAAAGTAATCGCCACACGTACCCAGCTAAAGCACCAAGATAGTCTAAATCCAACGTGTAGCATAGATTTGTTATTTGTTGAGCTTGGTCAGGATCAGTGTGAAGGTGGCATTGGAAGGTGAGAAGATCCAAATCCTCGAGCAGTTCCAAACAAACGGGGTCAGGGAAATAAATGTTTATTGCGCTGTTAAAGGCAAGTATTGCTAGCTGAGATACGGCGATACCGCCACTATTTCTTGTTATCATATTTAATGAAACTAACGGAATAGGTTTATTTTATGCAATGTGGTTTGGAGCTAGGAAGATATGTATAAATAAAAAAGTGATTGTGTGTAATAATTCATTTTCTGTTTCTTTTTAGCTTCATGTTTAGACTCGTAACCAGAGCAAATAAATAAAATATTAAATATTTAATTTTAATGAGTGGAAATCGAATGAAAATTGCTTTAATATTTAGCAATTAAATAATAATAAAATAAAAAAATATACAAATAAATATAAATAAAATAATAAAATATTTATTTATCTACTGTATTGCACTTTGTCACTTAAATCACTTATAATTAATTGTCGGCTTAAATAATGAATATATTCAAGCCTACAGTTAACGCCTATAAAATATAGAAACGATCGTCTAACGATAGCATAATGATCCTTCCCACGATCGATAGTATTAAATTCGGTAAAATATTTAGGAAGTTCCCCATAGATTAGCCAAAGAGGTTCGGAGAGGCTGTCAGTCACGTACGCACTGACATCCAGCCGACCTAATTCGATAAGTAATGTCGGTGAAATATAAAAGTCTCTTATTTTTGTTTCCCATTACACACGAGCTCGGCCCTGGGGTGGAAATTAAGATATACGGCGCTGAGCTTGCAAACTTTGGCCCCCTACTCGGCTTTGTACGGTTCATGTCTAAACTTCTTAATCATATTTATAATAGAATTTTCCTAATAATTTTGAGTCTCTATTAAGAGTAATGAATTAATTGTTTATTGCATATTTCAAAGATGTACAGATTTCCGATAATTATATGATGTTTTAAGGTTTTAGGGAAATGTTTTATGCAAAATCATCTTGAAAATATGCCTAGATGTAATGTCGCTTAGAAGGACATATAGAGGGAACCTGGGAACTTAGTGTTAATACACTTTCGTTCCCCACTTTATCGTTGTTTCTTTGCTTCGTTACCAGAGCGAAATAATAAAAATATTCAATATTCCATTTCCTTGGAAGGAATTGAATCTACAACCTGTCGTGTTTACAGACAAACGTTTGTGCCCCTGTGCCACGACTGACCTCATTGATATTATTTTATTGAATACTACTATTAGATCGGGAAGCGGCGGAAAAATGGGAAACAAAATGTATTTACATTAGGTTACCCCTGTCTATCCTGCTCTGTGCGAGATACAGCGTGAAGTGATTTTTTTTAACTACTATTGAGTATATTTTTAAGTTATACAGAATGAGGACAGCATTTATGGCAAAATATTTTAAACCTATCCCCAAAAAAAATTAATCAAGATACCTCAACAGTTTAGACGTAGGACTTTTTTTCATTTCACGATGTTTAGCCATACCTGTAGTTTCTGTGACGCAATCACACATAGATACTAATAACGTAAACACATCCTACTACAAAAATACTAGTAAAGGTTAATAAAACAAGCCTTACCTTAAATCTGTGTATACAACGTCCACTTGCTTGTGAGAGTACAGAGCCTCTACTATATTTTCTGTGAGATCGAATTGGTCATGTTGACCGAAAAGGAACAAACTCATGTTGTTGAATGCACAAACTCTGATAAAATGGAAATAGGTCTGTAATTTGATATTAAATCAACGCTGTTTGCTTTGTGAATTGTGACGACAATGGCTTTTTTCCATTCATCCGGGAATATGCCAGTTTGCAAATACATACTAAATGTAATTAATAAAATTTCAAAGAGGTACATCTCTTATTTAACACTAGTGGGCGCGCGCGGCTTCGCCCGCTTATTTGGACACGTAGGAATGAATTCTAAAAAAACCACGAAACACGTATTCATTAAAATATTTTTAACAGTCTAAATTTTTTTTTTATAAAAATTGGTGGTGATTTAAAGATTTTTCCATACAAACTTTCAACCCCTTATTTGCACCCTTAGGGGGTGAATTCTAAAAAACAATGAAACACGTGTTCAATGAAATGTTTTTAAGAGTCTGAATTTTAAATTTTATAAAAATCAGTGCCGATTTAAAAAAAATCCATACAAACTTTCAACCCCTATTTCACCCCTTTAGGGTTAAAAAATTTTCAAAATCCCTTCTTAGTGGATGTCCAGATTATGAAAATAAACATTTGTCCAAAATTTCACGTTTTTACGCACAGCGGTTACGGCTGTGCGTGCGTCTTACCTCAGTCAGTCAGGTACATATCTTTTTATATATATATAGATGAGCGAAATTTCTTCGGGGCCAGCACAATAATTTTCGTCTTAACTTCTTCAGTAGAGTTTCAGAGTCTATAATAGGTAGTGTTATAAACTGACTGCTTTTTTCCATGTATTTTAAGGAATCTCCGTAATCAGGTTTTAAGGAGAATTATTTATGTACACAGATGAAAAATATGGTCCAGAAATTTTTAGTTTCTTAAGATATTTTTTTCAAGTAAACTAATATATTTATTGTAGCAATCAATGGTCAAACGTGTGTAACGCGAATCTAGTAACTGCAGGTCTAGTTGGTCCATTAAGTTTTTATATTTGTGGAAACGACGACTAAGGTTGTATTTATAGGTAGATCTAAAGTCAAATTATTATGTAGCTTGAGTTAATATGAAAATTATATAGATCATTCTATTTCCCTTTCAGATCATATGGAGTTCTTTTCGCCTAGTTGAACACAACAAATGGACAACATTTCTCCACGACGGCCCATTTGTGGAAATATTGCGGTTGTTTATACAAACAAGCTTGATATTCGCTTATTCTGAGAATATTCGGTCTTGTTATTGAATTTTAATCCTGTTTCCATTAATTTGAATTTTTCTACTAGAATTATGTATTCATTTGTTAGAATGATTTTTATTTATATAGTAATTGATGTTAGCGTTTTAATTTTATTTTATTCTATTTATTTAATATAGAAATATAGATAATAATTTTAAATATGTTCATGTTTAAATATTTAAAACACTATTTCAACTCTACTATATCTCAGTTATAAAATCTCAAAAGTCAGTGTTCAAATTAAGCTTCATTACATATACAATCGTAGTATTAATAGTTTTGGTCTAGGCAGCGTCTTTTTATCAGACTCCATGTTGGCTTAAGAACTCTAATCCCCGAAAGCTTACTGGAAAAGCCAGTATTTGCCTACTTTTAGAACTTTGATTAGATACGTATAAAGTCTTCTAATTAATATGAATCCAGGCAGAGAGAACCTAGTCTTAAGATAGTCCATTCCTCATTTTCTGCTGAATTATGGACGCATTGCGTGTTTAGTGATAGAATTCAAAGCCACGCTTTGCCTCGACACCAGAGAGTTTTTTTTTTATTTTCTATTATTATTAAGTACTAGATTCGGGTTAAATTCTCTTAAAATTCACAACACGTTCTCAAGTGGTATAAAATGTGTATGTTTTAAACATTAACTCAACAGGGTTTTGTTTACAACAACATAAAAGTAGAGTTTTGGTTGGCAGCTGTTGAATTTTGACCAAAGTTTGGTCAAACATTTTATAAGTTAGTTCAAAACTAGCGTTGTGAAAAAAATGAGGAAATGAAATGGTTACCGCGACGTGAATGATTTTGAATTTTTAATTGTTTTCAATTGTAATTATGCAAAAAGTTTTTCTTTAATGCATTTTTAGGGTTCCTTACCTCACCTAAAAGGTGAAAACGGAACCCTTATAGGATCATTTTGTTATCCGTCTATTACGACCATTTAGCTCGAGTTTGCGTTAAGATATTGAGCTGAAATGAATATCTAATATTTAGGTCTATATAGTCTTGATGTACAGAAGAAACTAAGCCTCAAGTAGCAATGTAATCAAAAGACACGTCATTTTGGACACTGCCGTGGAATACAGTTCTGAATATTGGCACGAAGTGAAAACTTACACCAACCAGTAAAAAAAAACCAAAAAGAAAAATTTATAGGCTTTTCACAGTAAAAAATATAACAAACTTATATTTGTAGTTAATTTTATACAAAACAAGTGCATATGCTCGCAAATTGAAATTTGTGCTGAACTTTTATAAGCCGGTCGTGGCGCAGCGGCACGAGGTGTGACTGCAAAATCGACTGGTTCGATCCCCACTCGAGGAGATGAAATATTTACTTAAATTTATATTTCCATTTCTTCGCTCTGGTATCGAGGTTAAGCGCGGCGTTGAGTTCTGCCACTCAACACGCAATGCTTCCAGAATTCGGCAGAAAGTGGGGAACGGAGTGTCTTAACACTAGGTTCCCTCTGCCTACCCTGCTGTGTGCGGGATACAGCGTGAAGCTAATTTAATTTTTTTTAATTTATAAGTCGTACTTTCCGTACAATTAAAGCAGTGCCTAAAGCGAAGCCTTAGTGGGTCCAACTCGTTTTTATTTTAATTCGTAACAATAATACTGAACTAAAAAACCGTTTAAATCAATATAATCTTGGGTATAATTCCATTGTTGTCAATATGTTTAAATTATTGTGTTATTTTTGAGGTGTGGCTGTAACGCAACGATTGTGGGTTCGATTTCTACTCGGGGGAATGAATTATTATCTATTAATATTTTTATTTCCTATGCTTCCAGTACCTATGCGCGGCACTAAGCAAATCTCTAAAACACGTAATGCCTCGAAAAAATCGGCGCAAAGTAGAAAACCTGAGTGTTTTAAAACTGCGGTCCCTCTGTTTATCCTGCTGTATGAGAGATATATCGTGAAAAAACTTTTCAAATATAAAATGGAATAGAGAAAATTATTTTTATATAGCATAACAATTATATAATATAACAATACAACACAAATAATAACTATACAAGCGGTTAGTTAGTTCGAAATAGTCTTAAGCGAAAATAAATGAAGCTTGCCGTTCAATATTAACTTACTTACTCGTTCAAACCAGCTCTGGTTCTTATCTATTTAGTAATGATGGAGTGGTTTCCATATTTACTACAATCATAAGCTTTCCTGCTCCTGCTTCTATCTTTTAAGTCAGTAGTGCCTCAGGGGCACAAGCAGGCGACTGTGAACGCGACAGGTTGTGGGTTTGATTCCCATTCGAGGAAATGAAATATTTCATATCTTTTTTATTTCTTCGCTCTGGTGTATTCAATACGCAATGCTTCCAGAATTCGGCGGAAAAAGGGGAACAGAGTGTTTTAATAGTAGGTTTGCTTGGCCTCCGTGCGGTGTGCAGGATACAGCGTGAAGTTAAATAAAAATAATAAAACATAAGCTTCCTTATTGTAGAAGTCAAGTTAAGTTTGGGACATTAACTAAAATTTATTGAAACCAGCGCTTAAGCAGATGTTAAGAATAAATTACCTATTAACTGGTATAATTTCATGAGTTATTATGAATATTATTAATTATATTTTGTATAAAGTTATGTTTTTTTATTATTCAAGGAAATAGACTTAATTTATAACGAATAACACTTGTTCCTAAACATTTTGAATGATTGACGAAGATTAAAACTGCATCTTTCAATTTTCAAATTAAGGAAACTCGTCCGTAAATAAAAGTAAACCTGTGTAGTGTTTACTAGACCGCTCCATTCTCCAAGATCGGCTTAGTTCTGAAATAACGAATTATTAAAAATAAAAATAAATATATAGAGGCCAGTCGTGGCGCAGCGGCACGAAGTGTGACTGTAAAACCAACTGGTTGTGGGTTCGATCTCCACTCGAGGAGATGAATTGAATTTACTTAAATGTATATTTCTATTTCTTCGCTCTGGTGTCGAGGTTAAGCGCGGCGTTGAGTTCTGCCACTCAACATGCAATGCCTCCAGAATTTGGCAGAAAGTGGGGAACGGAGTGTCTTAACACTAGGTTCCCTCTGCCTACCTTGCTGTGTGCGGGATACAGCGTGAAGCTGATGTATGTATGTATGTAAATATACATACATACATATTAGATATTCATATTACAAAAAAAGAGTGGTGGGTAAAAGAAAATAATTTGTATAATGACATACCTTGGAACCAAACTCACAACCATTGCGTTTACAATCAGATATATTTCCGTTGCACCACTACGGGAGCGCTCAAATAATTTGAATTAAGCAAATAACTTTACTGAACACTCTAATTTTAATGTAATACAAAAGTAGGGCGATAGTGAAATAGCAGCGAAAACAGTCACCTAATTGTTGCTTCAACTTAGGAAGGAAATTGTAACAAGTTTTATTGTTTTATTCGCAATTCACTTATTTTATTAAGATTGTTTGTTGAAAAATTAAATTAATTAATGTAGTTTTGCAATTGTACTAAGAACCTGTTTAAGTAATAAACACTAGTGAAATTTGTGATTATATTTTTAATTTTACGTTGTGTATTGCATTCAATAAATAATTTTGGTGTTAGTAGTGGCGCAAGGGCACAAACGTGTGACTGTAAGCGCGATAGATTGTGGGTTTGATTCCCACTCGACAGAATGAAATACTTAATTTTTTCATTTCTTCGCTCTGGTATCGAGGTAAAGCGTTGCCTTGAGTTTCACCACTCAACATGCAATGCCTCTAGAAGTTAGATTAAGTTTTATCAATGGAATTTTAAGGTGCTAATGTGAAAATTGAAACAAGATTTTGTCCTAATATTTAACTAATAACTTATTAACAGTTCATATAAATAAATACTAATCCGCCAGATACAATACTAGGCTATAGTTTAAAAAAACTCAGTTTTCCCCATCAGGATATTTTCGGCCCAAATTTCGCAACTCAATCATCGTCGCCCTTTTCAATTTTTTTACCAGAAAGAGCAAATAAATATAATTAAAAAATAGTCATTCTACCGAGTACAAACCCAACCCGCAACTATTATTTAGTCAGTCTTTGACAGTCAGAGTCTACTGCACTTTATTTCCCTCAATCAGGTATTTAGTCAACATTCACCCTATAATTTTCACCCTAAAAATTCCCTAAAAGTAGACATTAATAGAATCTGTTAATTCAGCCGTTGACAAACACGTCCGCACGTGTCCCGGGACATATCGAGTATACAATTATGTAAACGTTCTGATTGAAAGGCGTTGGAAGCTTCTATATATCCGACAAATCCGTGATCTTGAATACGATCGTGTTTTAGACTGTTTGTGTATTACATCACGTTATACATTGAGTTTCCTAAATTACTTTGGTAATACGTTTTTTATACGGCGGAATTTGGTTGTGACATGGCGGCCTGCTTACTGCTTAAGATAGTGCGAATTCTAACCCTTCTAGTGGTATTTCAAATGCAAATATTTCTTGACTTATACAGATAAATATACTAAAAAAGAGTTTTAATTGAGTTTTTGATCAAAAAATAAGTTTTATTTAGGTTAACTTTAAGTACTTAATATATATGATATCAAAAGTGTTTAATTAATGTGTTAAATATAATAAAGATTCTATTTTACATTTATAACTACTAAGCTATTACTATAAGTAAATTATTGGAGGTAAACGTATTTTTTTTATTTTCCGGAAAGCCTACCTATGATTTTAAGATTTAATTTTTGTTTGCTTTACCAGTTTTAATTTTTGTATGTACTGTGTAAATAAATACTATCAGCACGCAAAAAAAACAATACATCTAAAAATAGCGGTAAAATCTTTTAATGAAAATAGTGTAGAAATGAACTAACAGTGTAAATTAAAGCTAGTTCGGATTGATGATGCAGTTTGAAGTCTCACTGGGAACACTAAGAGTGGGTAATGGCGTCGCTTGTCTATGGGACGAGTGCTACTGCTCCCGCGGGAGTCGCGATACGACGCGTTTTTGTTCTCTCACATTAATGTCACATTTATTGGCAGTACTTTTTTAATTTGCGTAAATGTTTTGAACTTTTTAGACTTCAACGATAAAAGTTTCTGAAAGAAAGTTCATATTAAAGTGATTAAGAACGGGATTAATATGTTTACATGTAAAATGGAAGATTAATTTGGTAGAAGGTAACTCTTACATCAACGTTGATATATAAAGGGGCTCAGAAGAAAAGTATAATTTAGTACAAAGCTTTATTCGTACGTCTACTGCTACGTCTCAAGCTAGACTGACTTACAAATTACAAAATACTTCATAAGAAATCTTAAACAAATATATAAGTGGGTAGATAAATAATAATATAACAAACTGAATCTACAAGTATCTATTGACAAGTATACGAAAACAATGTCTATATAATTATTATATATGTAATTTATATAAACTCTAAGAGATAATAGAGTCAAAGTAAATATTTTATTATTTTTGTGTACATAATAATTAAATTATGTCTCTTGAAAAAATTTTGTTCCTATTTTTAGGCAAACCCAAATAACATGTAAATTGCCAGAATTGACTTTTGATTTGATTTGCTGTTTTACCTTTAGTGGGTACAGTAGTGTCGATGTTTGGAACTTTTATCATGAAGTGTAGAAGTTTGGTTTTTGTTATATATTTTTTTTAGATCTTCTTCTTGACCTCCCTTGTAGCAACGTAGGTAGAGAGAGCATAGTGTATTAACACTATGCTCTCTCTAATATACACCGCTGCTCGCTTTTCGCTGAATTCTGGAGACATTGTGTGTTGATTAGCGGAACTCAACGCCGCGCTTTGCCTCGATACCAGAGTGCAATGAAAATATTAAATATTTCATTTCCTCAAGTAGGATTTGAACCCACAACCTGTCACAGTTATAGCTTGTTACGGCATATTTTCGGCAAAATTATTAATATTTTAATGAATTAAGTTTAAACATTAAATGAATTAAATTGAATTACTAAACGTAATAAAATGACAATTTATATGAAAATTGTACGTAAAGCGTTTGTTTCTATTCATGTTCATTAGCTGTGTTAATAGATTCATCACATAGAAACACGGCAGTGAAAATAGCATTTGCATTACTCGTCTACTCGAACAATTATAGCCATCTCACAAATAGGACTACAATATACCGAGACCATTCGTAGCGCAGGGGCGCAAGCGTGCGACTGTAAAAGCGACAGGTTGTAGGTTCAATTCCCACTGATACTGATACGTTCATATCCTCTCTCTGGTTACGAGGCGAAGCGCTGCGTTGAGTTCCGCCTATCAACACCCAATATCTCTAGAATTCAGCGAAAGGTGGCACAGAAGTGTCTTAATGAGAAAAGAGTGTATTGAGACTGGGTTCCCAGGCTGCCTATGCCTTCAATGCTATATGCAGGATAAAGGGTAAAGCAAAAAAATCTTCCTTTTTTATATAACGTAGGCGAGAGCTTTATCTATATTTAGAAAAATGGAAGATAAATAAGACATTAGGTATAAATATTTAATCAGTCTCCTATGCCCACACTTTGTATGTCGGACGCACATAAACTATGATTTCGAATCCGTATATCATGGAAAGACTACGATATTTCGGCTCTAATTCCTAGTATGATGAATAGTCTACTGCATTTGACTTACGTTGTACCTGGGAAGCTCAGATAGCATTTTAAAATCGTGAATAATTTTTAGACAATTCATGGTCGTATATGATTGAGAATAAGTGAAAAATAAATGATTTTAGTCAGATCTTATATCTCATTAAAAATATAAATGTGAAATGTGAGCCAAGTTAAATGATACGTAATGCGTCATTCTGTACTTCGTCGACAAATAAAAGATCACAGATGAGTGCCGAGTTCTGTGTTCACTCGGTATAAAATCTTCGAATATCGACTGTCGACTGTTGAAGTCCAATCAAATGAAACGCAAGTTTTTATTTCTATGGGCAAAATTTTCAAATGTGAGAACGGAGCTGATAATGAAGTGAATTTACTCTTTAGTTATCATGTCTTCAGCTTCACGCTGTATACCGCACACTGCAGGGTAGGCAGAGGGAACCTAGTGGTCAGACACTTCGTTCCCCACTTTCTGCTGAATTCTGGAGGCATTGCGTGTTGAGTGGTAGAACTCAACGCTGCGCTTGTCCTCGACACCAGAGCGAAGAAATGGAAATATAAATTTAAGTAAATATTTCATCTCCTCGATTGGGGATCGAACCCACAGCCAGTCGGTATTACAGTCACACATTGTGCCGCTGCGCCACGACTGACCTCAATCATGTTTTCGTGTCATGTCATGATGTCAAATGCGTTAAACAAAAAGTCACATATTAAGACTTATAACTAGGATTAATGCAAACCAAAGCCAATTCAAATAAATAGACTAGCTAATATTATTCTCAATTAACAATATTTTTTTTACTTATAGTAAATTTCTGAAGTTAAAAGAGGACAGATCGCATAACTCGACACCACGAGCTGTACCTATTTAATTTAATGTTGGCTTATTCGTGAATGCACTTAAGCCTCTAAAGCTGTTATACTTCATACGTATTATGAGGAATAGTTTTCATTATGCAAATATAAACTAAGTTAATATGCTTTCTCATATATTTATTATCCTACTATTCTACGCTCAATTATTGTGCCAAAATATGGTATAATGCTTAATGCTTTAAATTGTTTAAATTTATATGTGTAAAACATAGAATGTACGGGGAACGGAGCGTCTGAACACTAGGTTCCCTTTGCCTATCCTGCTGTGTGCAGGTTTTTAGTAAAACTGTACAATGACAACCGCAAATTCAGGTCATGTACAAAATATTAGTCAAACCTTTAGTTAGTAATTTAAGTATTTCCTTGATATAATTAGGTAAAAAGCCGTAACAATAGTCGCTCCCGATATCTAGATATGATATATTCCAATATTATTCTCAATTTTCAATCCAAGGACATGTTGGATTAAATGAGGAAAATCATAAAAAAATATTCATAGATTCCCTGTGTATACCTACACCGTAAAATAAATACACATTCTGTGAACTGTAAATCAAGACATCTTAAAATTGTGTTGTCAGTAGTAGTCATTAATATTTTTTACAAACCTGCAACTTAGTTAAGTTAGTGAGAGTAATGTAGTTTCAAGTTATTTATAACGATATTTTTTTATCAGTACTATTGTCACATGCGGCGTTGAGTTCCGCCATTCAACACGTAGTGCCCTCAGAAATTGACAGAAAGTGGAGAACGATGTGGCTTAATATTAGGTTCCCTCTGCCTACCCTGCTGTGTGCGGGATACAGCGTGAAGCTGATTATTTGATTGTCAATATATAAGATATAGATATTGTCAGTGCAAAAAAATTCAGCATATAAGCAGTCGCAGCGCAATGGGACACCGCCTGACTATAAACGAGAAGTTTGTGGGTTCCACTTTTGGGGTAATGTTTAAATTTATATATATTTTTTTCATAAATCAGGGCTAATGTTGAATTTACTCAACGAGTTCTGCCATGTCCTGAAAATGGGTTAAAAATGGTGAACTAAGAGTGTTAAGTTTTAAGTCAGCGCTAGGTTCCCTCTACTACATGCGTGAGAAAAGGAAGGGTGAAACTGAAAAAAAAAATTAACAAAAAAAATAAATAAAGTTAAATGTAAGTAATTCAAGGCGAGATTAGCACCATCCGCTGGCAGTGGCAAAGGGAATCGAAATTCGAATATGAACCGCATTGACGCATTTGAAAGTGTCTTTAAGTAGTTTCCAAGATTTAATGTAAAAGCTAAAATTCAACTTTAAGCTTCAAAATTACTTTGTCTTTGTAAGACTCTTATAGAGTAAGATATATATTTTTTAATTCAGAATAGCCAAAGAGAACGCAATATTAAGACCACTTTCTACACTTTCCACCGAATTTTTAATACATTATTTTTTTGAGTGGTGGGACTCAACGCTGTGCCTCATCTACAGGAAAATTAAAGCCTCGTAAGTTCCATTCCACGAGAGGCGATTAAAACCACAACCATTGCGCCAACACCTTGGTCCTACTGCACCATGACGGCCTCGAAAAATAAAAATTTTATATAAAATGCAACAACATGCAACATCACACTTAATTAATACATATTTTTTATTTATTTTTTTTGTAGAAATATAGATATCTATATTTCTAGAATGAACGACGCTTAAGATACCGTAATGTATATTTGATTACAGTCAAAACTTCTCACACTCTGTATTCAGAAGAGCTTCGAAGGTTGCGAGAAAATTGAAATATGAATTTTCACGATTTAGAACAAAGCGCATGTAATAGTCATACATCATCGCGCACCTGTCTTACCTTCCGCAATCACTTTGAATACGAACTGCTGCAAATTTCGTGTGTAGAACGTGCCCGCTCCTGGTATTGTTGTAATGAATTAACCAAATACAGTGTAATGGAATAATATTATATGTATTATGAGTAAATTATTTGAGGCCAGTCGTGGCGCAGGGCCACAAGCGTGTGCCTGTAACCTGTAAAAGAGTTGGAGTTCGATTCGCACTAGTCGAAATGAAATATTTAATTTCTTTCTCTGTGTTGAGGCAAAGCGCGGCGTTGAGTTCAGTGTAAAATGGGCAAAGGATTGTCTTGAGACTGGGCTTTCTCTGTCTACCTTGTTACATGCGAGGTACAACGTAAATCTGCAAAAGAAAAAAAAATATTTTATATCCATTTTAGGATGTCAAAAGCAGCTGTTAACTAAATTAGTTAAAATGTTGTTATTCGAAACATAATGTAATAAACGAGTGAGCCGTGACCACGGTCGAGGGGCCTCCGCTTGCTATGAAATATGTGACTGTAAAGCAATATCAAAGCAATTAAATTTTGTAGATGAATCATTTCCATGTAAACACGTCTGTTAGAGGATCCTATATTTTTTATTTATCTAACACGTGTATTAAATAGGTCTTTATATTCTTATTTCTTTTGCAAAATATTTTGTTTAATATAATTTTTTTGTCGATACAAACTCCAAAAACTAAAAAAAAATGGTTCCATGTTCCATCCCCGTAGGAATTTTTGTAAACCTTCTCTTAGTGCTATCCCTAAAGGAATTTACAGCTCAGTAGTTTCAGTTGTGAGTAATTTGTTAGTTACTCAGTGATTTACAAAGGAATTTTGTTTACTTACATGGATAGAAAAAATAAAAGGAGTACCGTTTGGTTACGTCTTCTAACATATAATGTATGAAAATGGGTAGTCAAGGATTTAGCACTTGTATGGAACTGTTATAATAAATTATATTAATAAGAAATAATTTATAGAAATGCCGACGTGGCACAGTGGCATATTTGTGTGACTGTAAACGCGACGGTTATGGACGGTATGGATTCGATTCCTACTAGGGGGAATTAATTATTATTTATTAATATTTTAATTTCTTCGCTCTGGTAAGAAGGCAAAGCGCGGCGTTGAGTTCCGCCACTCAATATGCACGAAAATTCGGTGAAAATTGAAGAATGGAGTTTCTTAACACTAATTTCACACTGCCTATATCATCAGGCTGAACAAAAGGCTATAGGAGCTCGTATATCTAATACATTTGCTTCATTTTGTTTTGAACAAAGATAATTAATATATAATATACCACAAAATTAAATTGTCGAAACACAAATGTCCCTCGTGTGAACATCAGTTGTAATGCGATGAAGGGTAGCGATATTAATTCTAATATAACCGCTATACATTTTGGAAGTGAATAAATTAATTTATGTTAAACTTCTGAGCCTCTGATAGTTTTGGATTAAACTGAAACAGATAGACACTGACGCATATTTGTGCCTTCAAAATATATAACATATCCATTACTTTAAATTTTAACATAATTATGAATAATTACCAATTTGAGAATTTTAGGACTTAGGTACAGTACAATGAATTACAACTTATAAAAGTTGACAAATTTTAGTTTGCGGATGTGTGCACTTATTTTGTATGAACCGCAATTATAAGTTGTAATGATTTCTGTAAAAAACCCACAAATTTTCGCTTTTTGGTATTTTTGCTTTAATTGTTTTGCATGTCTACAGGAAGTGTCCTATGGAATTTGATTACGCGGCGAATTTGTGTATGTATAAATATAATTATAAATGTTTATATCTTTTGATTGCATTGACTTAGAAACTTAAAATTTTAATATTTTATATTTATTTCAGCTTGATACCTTCTCATGATTTTTATACGAATGTTCTTGAGAGACGGACAGATGGTCAACAAAGTGGTCATATAAGAAATATTGAATATTTTAATTTCTTTCGCTTTTCGGCCTTAAGTAGCGCCACTCAACACGCAGTGCCTTCAGAATTTAGCAGAAAATGAAGATCGGAGTGTCTTAATACAAGGTTCCCTCTACCAGGTAGGCTGTATGCGGGATGCAGCGTGACAATAAAAATTATAACAGATAGCTAAAAATTATTGTCAGATTAACAGATTAACAAATATCTTATGTGTATATTAACATGGGCAGGAAACCGATACAAAACCAATTAATAAAAAAAATCTGTTAACAGGTCCAATACATATATATCACTGCGACAGCATTCAAATAAATTCTCAGAGGCAATAAGTAAAACCTTCTTTCAGTTGTAAGATAAAGTCTGACTTAGAGACGACTCTAAAGTAATCGCCACACGTACCCAGCTAAAGCACCAAGATAGTCTAAATCCAGCATGTAGCATAGATTTGTTATTTGTTGAGCTTGGTCAGGATCAGTGTGAAGGTGGCATTGGAAGGTGAGAAGATCCAAATCCTCGAGCAGTTCCAAACAAACGGAGTCAGGGAAATAAATGTTTATTGCGCAGTTAAAGGCAAGTATTGCTAGCTGAGATACGACGATACCGCCACTATTTCTTGTTATCATATTTAATGAAACTAACGGAATAGGTTTATTTTATGCAATGTGGTTTGGAGCTAGAAAGATATGTGTAAATAAAAAAAGTAATTATGATTGTGTTTTCATTTTCTTTTTCTTTTTAGCTTTGCGTTTAGACTCGTAACCAGAGCGAATAAATAAAATATTAAATATTTAACTTCCCCGAGTGGAAATCGAACCCACAATCGTCGTGTTTACAATCTCTTGGGCCGCTGCGCCACGACAATCTCAAATAGTACGTCCTTTACTCGTATATTATACTTTATATTGCAATAAAAGTAGATAAATTGTATTAATAAATTATATAACTTTTTTTAGCAGAGAAAATCCGTTCAATTAATCAAATGAGTAAACCATATTTGGGTGAGAACTGGTATACTCTGCACGTTGATGTGCTTAACAAAAAAAAAAAATTGGTATAATTATTTAACTTGTTTTTAAGGAGGGAGCTCATAGGATCCGAAATGCTATAAAAACTACAATCAGAAGCGGTTAAATAACATTGGTGAAATGAATTACGACTGACGCTGTTGTTAATTCATTATATACAACGAATGTATAAGATATCAATATATAATATGTATTATATATAAAAATAAGAAATTGCTTTAATATTTAGAAATTAAATAATAATAAAATACTAAATAAATGAAAAAATATTTATAATAAATAAAAATATATTTTTTTGTCTTTTGTATTGTATTTTGTCACTTAAATCAATTATAATTAATTGTCGGCTTTAATAATGAATACATTCAAGCCTACAGTTAACGCCTATAAAATATAGAAACGATCGTCTAACAACAGCATAATGAAAAAAATACTTCTTACGATCAATAATATTAAATTCGGTAAAATATTTAGGAAGTTCCTCACAGATTAGCCAAATAGGTTCGGAGAGGCTGTCAGTCACGTACGCACTGACATCCAGCCGACCTAATTCGATAAGTAATGTCGGTGAAATATAAAAGTCTCTTATTTTTGTTTCCCATTACACACGAGCTCGGCCCCGGGGTGGAAATTAAGATATACGGCGCTGAGCTTGCAAACTTTGGCCCCCACTCGGCTTTAGACGGTTCATGTCTAAACTTCTTAATCATATTTATAATAGATTATTTTCCTGTAGATCTCATAATCCTTTATTTTATAGTATATATATTAAGAATAATGAAAAAAAAAATGTTTGATTATATCAAATTTTGAAGTTTGAGTGTACTGATTTCCGATAATTATCTGATGTTTTAAAGCAAAATCATCTTTAAAATAAACATGATGAAATGCAATACCGCATAGCAGGGTAGGCAGGGAGATTATAGATAAACCTGGATTAAGACGCTCCGTTCCCATTGAAACACTTCCGTTCCCTACCTTCCGCCGAATTCTGGAGGTATTACGTGTTGAGTGGCGGCCTCAAACTAGAGCGAAGAAATAAAAATATTAAATATTTTATTTCCTCGAGACGGAATCGAACCTACAACATGTCGCATTTATTCTCACTTTATTTTATTATTATGATACTCTCACTTTATTTTATTACTATAAGATACATTTTTATATTGTACAAAGCCTTTGGACATTTCTTTATACTAATTATAATTCATATAACTAGAATGCAGACTAAGTTCTGTGCACACAAACCTTCATTTCAATAAATTCCATGTGGCGGGCGTATCGAATTCCTTTAAATTGCGGTTTCAGGTATTACACCTGGAAAGCCAGCCAAGACAATTTAGTTGCCTTCCTTAAATAAAACGTACTCGTAATTGTGTTGTTTCGCTACTTGAATAGGAAACAACAAAATTGATTCGGAGAACCAACGGTTAGATTAAATAAAATAATCTGAATAATATTTTACTTTTATATGTAATAGGAAACAAAATTATATTTCTTTTACCGTAATAAAAATATAATTAAAGGTCTAAGATCAAATTATTATGTAGCTTGAGTTAATATGAAAATTATATAGATTATTCTATTTCTCTTTCAGATCGTATGGAGTTCTTTTCGCCTAGTTGAACACAACAAATGGACAACATTTCTCCACGACGGCCAATTTGCGGAAATAGTGCGGTTGTTTATATAAACAAGCTTGATATTCGCTTATTCTGAGAATATCCGGTCTTCTTATTGAACTTTAATCCGATTTCAATTTTCTTGAATTTTTCCACTAGAATTTCTTATTTATTTGCTAGGATGTTTTATGTTTACGTAATAATTGATATTAGCGTTAAAATTTCATTTTATTTTATTTATTTAATACTAGCGACCCACTCGCGGCTTCGCCCGCTTTAACTACTGAATTATTCATATAATGTACCTATGTTTGCAAAGCACTTAAGATTACTAATGTGAAAATTATTGAAACTTTAATGCAACCCACATTTTCGTAGCTCCAATAAGGATGTTCCAATTGTTTAAAAAAACATACACCTGAATAAATGACACAAACAACAGAAAACTTAAACGAAAGAAATTATAAACAACAGACTACCTACTATTCTCTTACCCAAAAATACTTAAACGAAAGATGTAAGTGTAACCAACAATGCTGCGACGAAATACATTATAATTATTGGATAACTCCAAAATACGTGCAATCGCTTCTAAATTTACTTTGCTATAGAGCCAGGCGCAGAATTGAAGCATTCTCTCGTCCATCTCCGTAGTAGCTCCGAACGACATTTGGGCGTTGGTTCCATGGCCGTGGTCTCAAGCGATAACCTGCTCTAGAGCAGACACAGAGAGAGGCGTGCAGGACGGGATTGAAAGGTTATCAAATGCCATCTAGGCGGTCAACTCAGTCAGGTGAGACCCTCGGTTTCCTGAGGGAGGCCCAGCTTAAACGACCAAGGATCAATGCAAGGCTCATGAGTCGCATTTGGAGGAGGATAGAAAATCCCTCGGAAGTCTCGGGCGGCCGGATATGCCACGGAGTGCTGCTCCTTAGGTGCAGGTGACCCGATACATTGGCGCAGCGGAATGCGTTGGACGCGAGACGACCAATGTGTACCTCCAGGCTTTCTATTTTTAGGTTGCGGTGATGCGAGATGTTTCTCACGTAGTATGGCGCCTGCGTCACTCGACGGAGGATGAGTAACCAGAGTAGTATACCCACTCGCCATGGGTGGATGTGCTCCTGGAGAAGTGAGAGGAATAACTTCTCGGATAGCTTGGAGACCGCGCAAAGGAGAGTTATAGATCGGTACCCCTCAGGCTGCTATG
>JAATLQ010016975.1:0-18477 GCA_013421005.1 Heliconius erato x Heliconius himera | reverse complement strand
AAAACATAAGGCAAATCGCGTATTTCATCGTCTATTCTCAGTCAAACGGAATCAGAATAAAATATTTCAAATGATGGCAACCTTTGCTTGCGGCAGCCATTTTCCAGGCAACCATGTGTTTTAGTGATGATAAAAAAATAAGCTTTAATTTGATATATAATTCATTAAAAAAACACATGAGTGCAAATATTCACATTAAGTAACCTCTTTAAACCAGGCAACCCTGGACTTGCGGCAGATTGAGAGCTGGCAACCATTGTTTTTCCAATTCCTTATGCGATTTTCTTTCAAATGATGTGCGATTCACATAAAAAACATATGAGTGCAATTTTCTCCAAAAACGAGTTACGAAAAACATTAATTAAAGGTGATTGCGGCAGGATTCTTTTAGGCAACCCTAGTGTAATCTATTCTACTATCACATATCATTCTTAAATATAAGTTTCATTGGAAAATCTGATCCCTACAGTTTTAAGCGATGGGATCTCCACCTAGTGTGTTTGTAAACGCGACTGGTTGTGAGCTCGATCCCCACTCAAGGAAATGAAGTATTTAATATTTTCATTTCATCGCTGTGGTGTCGGAGTAAAGCATGACGTTAAGTTCCGCCACTCAATAAGTTATACCTCCAGAAGTCAGCGGAAAGTGGGTTGCGGAGTGTATCAACGCTAGGCTCTCTTTGCCTACCCTGCTACACGAGGGATACAGCGTGAACATAAAAATAATAAAATAATCTTTAAAAAAATTACGCCTTATATACTACATAGCGATCGAGGTCGTCGTGGCGCAGGGGCACAAGGGTGTGATTGTAACGCGACGGTTCTATCCTCACTCGTGTCGAGGCAAAGCACGGCGTTGAATTCCGCCACTCAACACACCTCGAAGAACACGGCGGAAAGTGGGAAACGGAGTGTCTTAACACTAGGCTGCTTCTGCTTACTGTGCCGTGTGCGGGGTACATGAAAATGATAAACAAAAATATTATATAACAATGGACCCAAAGTTATTTTGTAAAAGAATAAGAAATAGCACCTACGTAAAATAGCGTTATTTCTAATAAGGGACCTAAATAGTATTAACACGAAAGAAGCACATAATTTACTACAATCTAGATTGAATTTAATTCCATTTTCACACGAGA
Organism: Heliconius erato x Heliconius himera; assembly: GCA_013421005.1. Classification (NCBI taxonomy): domain Eukaryota; kingdom Metazoa; phylum Arthropoda; class Insecta; order Lepidoptera; family Nymphalidae; genus Heliconius; species Heliconius erato x Heliconius himera. The sequence continues at coordinate 17,336 of JAATLQ010016975.1, read as the reverse complement.
ATTTTACACGACATATTTTACTTTGTTATGTTACTTAAAGATTGGTTCACAATGGTGATTTTTTTTTTCATATTGGTGTTAATGTTAGCCGTATTGGCTTCTACAGCACGGGTATGGAAAGGAGTACTCTGTTCCTGCTTGAGAAGATGTTGACGGTGGCAATTGCGTCCCTTGCGGGACTCCAGCCTAGGCTTGCGGCCGTCCATCGGACTGGGAGCTTATGTTTATAAAACTCTTCTGTACTCTGACAAACAGACAACACATAGCCACAAATATGCGACGTAGAATGATGAAATTTTGCATGGTTCCTTAGAGACTGAATGTAGGAGATTCCCCCTAATTTCTAATGATACAGGATTTTAAAATTAATTCATAAAGTAAAAACTAAGTTGTGGGGGAAAATTAGTTTAATACATATACAATAGTAATAAAATAAATAAATCAGCTTCACGCTGTATCCCGCACACAGCAGGGTAGGCAGAGGGAACTTTGTGTTAAGACACTCCGTTCCCCACTTTCTGCCGAATTCTGGAGGCATTGAGTGTTGAGTGGCAGAACTCAACGCCGCGCTTAACCTCGACACCAGAGCGAAGAAATGGGAATATAGATTTAAGTAAATATTTCATCTCCTCAAGTGGGGATCGAATGGTTGTGGGCAACCAATCGGTTTTACAGTCACACATCGTGCCGCTGCGCCACGATAGGCATCAAAAACTGGCTTAAAAAAATTATATTTACTATTAATTAGGTAGCACAATATCTCTCTAGACTCACTTCTAGAGAAACATGAGAAAAATGTAGAAATAGCGTTTACGTTTAATACTGATGACGTATGTATTTATGTGTGTGTGTATGATGAGACGTTGAAAAAACATATTTTTTTTAGATTCACACTGTATCCCACACATAAGAGGACAAATAGGGGCAGCCTAGTGTTAAAACCCGATTTCCATTTAGACACTTCCCTTCCCAACTTTCCGCCAAATTCTCGAAGCTTTACGTGTTGAGTGACGAAACTCAACGCCGCGTTTTGTCTAGTTACCAAATCTAAGAAATAAAGATATTAAATAAAGATATTACATGTCCTCGAGTGGTAATCGAACCTCCACGCTTATGCCCCTGCGCCATGACTGGCCTCCAACTTGCTAATAGTGCTATTATGTAATTCACCAATAGTGCACATTTATATCATTTATTCACATGCAGAATGCAATTTAAAAAAAAATTGAACTAGCTTGTAATTTACATCACCACATTTTACATTCAAAAATATGAAACACTTACAAATTAAGATTAAAATAAATAAATTTCTCTATTTAACAGATCTTTTTCCAAAGTTCACTCACAAAAATACACGAAAGAATCTCAATTAATATATATATAAAAAATACCATATAAACTTGCTTTATACAACAAATTTAGTACTATAAATATTAAAAATAGTTTAAAATACGTGAAATATAAAGCAATATAGGAAAGGAACCCCATAGGAACTAGGGGTGGTAAAACTGTAAACCACATACAGACTATAAAAGGTTAAAGATTTAAAACTGTAATTACTAAGGGTTGGGCCCAGCACTTCTTATAATGGACTCAAATAGAAAGTATAATTCCGTTTATAGCGATTATCTCGTTGGTACTTTGGTCATATTCAACTTTATATCAAAGGTATACTAAGTTATGTTTTTAATTTAAAAGCCTTTTTTTTTAAGTTCGAGTGGAACATATTTTATTTATGCTAGTACTTTTTTTAATGTATTTTTTTTTTGCCCTTTAATCAGAAACGACTATTAATATTTAAAAATAAAAGTAATTAAAATAAAAATCAGCTTCATACTGTATCCCGCACACAGTATGGTAGGCAGAGGGAATCTAGTGTTAAGACACTCCGTTCCCCGCTTTCCGCCGAAGTTTGGAGGAATTGCGTGTTGAGTGGCGGAATTCAACGCCGCGTTTTGCCTCGACACCAGAGCGAAGAAATGAAAATATAAATTAAAATAAATATTTCGTGTCCACGAGTGGGGATCGAAGTCACAACCAGTCGATTTTGCAGTCACACTTTATGCCTCTGCGCCACGACTGGCCTCTATATATAACTATTATTTAGCTATTTTGATAGTAAAAAAATATTTTTCGATTATTATAAAGAGATACAGGTGTGATTAAACAAGAGTTACCTACCTACTTATGATTGAGTTAAAATAATTGTAAGTAAAATCACTATTAATATAAATCGCAAATGAACACTATTTAATTTTTAAAGTTTTTTTTTAAATATTTCTGTTCTATTATATTAATTGTATCTGTAATATTTTTTAAATAACATAATTTCAAGCACGAATATAAGCGCTAATGCTATAAACATAAAAACTAATAACTTACATAAAAACAAATTCAAAACCCAATCGAATCAAAAACCAAAAAAAAAAATCGAAAATATGTATGTGTATTCAGCCATCAAACGTAAATATAAAATAAAAATCGACAATATTAAGGATAACAATACAGAGTCGCGGGCGCAGATCTATAGATCATTTTAACTCGATCGCTATTAGTTTGGATCGAACAAACCACGCCCCCTTGGAAGCCCACTGAGCATTAATTGGATGCGAAAATCGATCTAAAACGCCCAGAAATCTGACACCTCTCTCTCTCTTATGGAATATAGAGTAGTTCTCGCTCTAACAATATCATCTATCGTGGCCGATTCTCTTTCGTTTTGTGCGCACGCGCAGCCACAATGCTCAGGCTGCTTCCAGAGAAAAATAGAATGTCAGTTGATTTTTATTTTTACATGTCCTCACCGTTCTGTGCAATATTTGTACCGAATATAAACTTTTTTATTCGGAGTTTTAGCTGTCTAATTTGAAAGTAAGTCGGCGTCGCGTCGGCGGACTTGAAACGTGGTGGTTGTTTTTTTCAAGTTACGTTTTTTTATATTATTTTCTTATTATATTTTTGATGGAGACAGCCCAACGGGATTTTTTGAGTATAAATTGTGTTTTGTTTTTGTGATAATATTTTTTGTTGTGATTAGTTTTTTTTATAAATTTTTAGTAGTCAATTAAAGTGATCTAATGTTGTAACAAAAAAAATCTCGTTTATTTGTATTGCAATATTGCTTATTATCTATGTTTATTAATAAATAATTAAAAAATTATAGGTTTATCTTAAAACCTATCAATAATTATTAGTAGAGGAGGTACTTCTTTGAACTGATTTATATTTCAGTAACATTTAGACATATTTGTTTTAGAACTGTATTACTTTTTAATGCAATTTTTTATATTCCTTTATATATTATAAAATTGTCATACTATAGCTCTTTCACATAATTGCAAAGAAAATATTGGACATCTATAATTTAATTATTTTCCCTTCTGCCTATAACTATTGTCCCGTTAAAAATAAGATTAGTTATAAATAAGAAATAAGTAACAATAAGTTATTTTATTAGTCTTAAATATTTATATAAAAAAATGAAATTGACCTGGAATATAATATTTAAAATATTTTAAAGTTGTTTACAATAACTCTACAGCTGCTCTCCAATAGATGGCGTTCACTATTTGTTGATTCACTTCATTGATTTTTTTCTCTATTATGCTGTATCCTGCATGTAACATGGGACGTAGATAGAACTTAGTGTTAAGACACTCCGTTATCCATTATCCACCAGAATTGTGGACATTGTGTGCAAAGATGTGGAACTCAACGCCGCACTTTGTCTAACCAGCGAGACCTTGTGTTTTTTAAGCTCCACACTGCCCTCTACTTAACAAAGTAGGCAGAGGGAACCTAAGAAACACCATAGTGTTACTAAACTTCATTCTCATTAAAATACTTCGACTTTCCACTATCCGCTGAATTCTTGAGGACTCAACTCAACATCGCGCTTTGCCTCGTTCCTCTAATGAACGAAATGAAAATAATAAATGTTATATTACCATTAATTTTAAGTCTATTTAAATTTAATTTCTATTATAGTGTTTCCCTCTGCCCACCCTGCCGTGTGCGGGATACAGCGTGAAGCTGATTTAATTTCTATTATAAGGTGTCTACATTTTTTGTATGCAAATGTAATTGTTGATAATTAAATTTGTACTTTTATTTTATTTGACTAAATAATTATAATTTTACAATATAAAATAAAAAGTAGAAAGTACCTCGATTTTAGTACCTATATCTAATTATTTTTTTAATATCTTCTATTTTCATTTAAAAAAACAGCTTCACGATGTATCCCGCACACAGTAGGATAGGCAGGGGGAACCTAGTGTTAGGACACACCGTTCCCTACTTTCCGCCGAATTCTGGAGATCATTCAAGATATTTAGCACAATTTGTTTTTTTTTCAGCTTCACACTATATCGTGGAGCAGGGTAGGCAGAGAGAGCTTAGTGTTAAGACACTCCGGTTCCCACTTTCCACCGAATTTTAACAGCGGCAGTGTAGAGGAACTCAACACCACTGCTCGTGCATGCCTCGCTCGACACCAGAGCGAAAAAATTAAAATATTAAAAATTCCATTTCCTCGAGTTTAAATCGAACCGACAACCTATCATGTTCACAGCCACACGCTTCTGCCCCTGCACCACGAATTATAACAATTTATTTTAAGAGAAAATACCTACTTGAACTTTAGTCCGCGTGGGTCTTTAAGACCCCATCGCTCCCACACAAATTATATCTCAAGAACAAATAATCTTACAATTCTATTTAGTACTTACGTATTTATAAACGATTTTTTTTTTATTAAAATAGAGAGGCCGGTCGTGGCGCAGGGGCACAAAGTGTGCCTGTAAATCGACTGGTTGTGGGTTCGATCCCCACCCGAGGAGATGAAATATTTATTTACATTTATATTTTCATTTCTTCGCTCTAGTGTCGAGGGGAAAGCGCGGCGTTGAGTTCCGTTTATTTACATTTATATTTTCATTTCTTCGCTCTGGTGTCGAGGGTCTGGGTCGAAAGCGCGGCGTTGAGTTCCGTCACTCAATACGCAATGCCTCCAGAAATTGGGGAACGGACTGTCTTAACACTAGTTTCCCTCTGCCTACCCTGCTGTGTGCGGGATACAGCGTGAAGCTGAAAAAAAATAGAAATAAATAACTCTTTTATAAATTTTAGAAAAGATATATGTATAGTCACGTAACCCAGAACTTAATAATTCTTAAATTACACTAGGTTCCCTCTACCTACCCCGCTATATGCGGGATACAGCTGAAACTTAAAAAAAAACTTCAAATACATACTAACAGCCACACTTCAAAGCATATAATACCTGTAATAATCAACTTAAAATTGTTCATTGAAAGTAAAACTAAAAACTAGTTTTCAGCCTTTGAAAATTAACAGTATTTTTTGTAATATAAAAGGGTCTTGAGTACTTACTAGCTACCTACTGTAGGACTTACATAAGAACGGAATGTAGGTATAGCTAGGTTCGTATCCCGGTACCTTTTCACTTAGAAGTTAGGTCCCCTCGGTCCCCTAGCTCTTGAGAGGTCTTCATGTGGGTAGCGGAGCGGATGACTGTGTTCGTAGATATATTTTACGGCGCGTAGATTAGATATTGTTGTCGAATAGTACTGGCTTTAAATTGTTTTAAAGAATTTGGGTGTTTTATTGTAGTATATCAAGTTGAGGCCGCCATGGCCGACGGTTGTTAGTTCGAATCCTACTCGAGGAATTAAAAAATTAAATTAAATTAAATTAGCTTCACAGCAGGGTAGGCAGAGGGAACCTAGTGTTAAGACACTCCGTTCCCCACTTTCTGCCGAATTCTGGAGGCATTGCGTGTTGAGTGGCAGAACTCAACGCCGCGCTTAACCTCAACACCAGAGCGAAGAAATGGAAATATAAATTTAAGTAAATATTTCATCTCCTCGAGTGGGGATCGAACCCACAATCAGTCGATTTTGCAGTCACACCTCGTGGCGCTGCGCCACGACCGGCCTCTACTATTCGAGGAAGTTAAATATTATCAATTCGTCGCTCGGGTAACTAGGCGAAACACGCAATACCTTTGAAATTTGGTGAAAAATGGAGAACGGAAGTGTTTTAATGTTCAAAGGTTCCCTCTGCTTATCCTATATAAGATACGGCGTGAAGCTACATCAATTCGAGAGTAATTTATTGAAACGCAACATTACATAGAGATCTTTTATTCTGTCCTCTAGTTGATATAAACATAGCACTAACTTATAAAAACCACTAAAAAAATATTTTAAATTATGATCTATTATATTCATTTATTTTACAGCTTCCTTTTTCCTGCTTCACGCTGTATCCCGCATACCACATATAGCAGAATAGATAGCTTGTGTTAAGACATTTTCACTTTCTGAATTCGATACATTGCGGTACTCAACATCGCTCTTTTGCTTTGGTATCTGTCTAAGGAATTAAAATATTCATAAATAATAATTCATTTCCCCAAATAGAAATCGAACCCACAATCTGTCACGCTTACACACGCGTTTTACGTCCCAATACAGCAACTGGCCTCAAATTTCAAATTTCTTAATACTGTCTCCTAGTCCATATAAACATAGAACTAACTTAAAACAGAAGCATCACTAAAAGAAATACTTTAAATTATGACCTATCATATACTTTTACAGCGTACAACGTTTTTATTTTAATTTATCATAAAAAAACACATATAAAATGTCACAACTGTGGATTGATCTTTACCGACGTATAGGCCTTATCACTGGTTATCTAATTCGAGATGTTCCCATGCGTTCAGTGGAATAAGAGCTTCACAAACTACTGTTAAAAAAAAACTTTATATTATCAATAAAACGCTTACAATTCCCAACAAATTTCTAATTTTACATCAAAAAATTGGTTCGATCGAACCAAATTGAACCTTGGAACCTTTCGGATAAGTAAGACATTAGGTTTTTTAAACTATATCGTATTAAGCCCACCCACAGTGGTTTTCTTCGAAAATGCGCCGTAAAAATTGCTTGTTGTTCGAAATTTTGAATGAGACGCCATCGCTATAACTAACCCAATTAGTCTAAGAGATGATTGTGAATCAAAAAGAAAATCAGCTTCATGCTGAATCCCGCACACAGCAGGGTAAGCAGAGGGAACCTAGTGTTAAGACACTTCGTTTCCCACTTTTCCGCCGAATTCTGGAGGCATTGCGTGGTGAGTGGCAGAACTCAACACCGCGCTTTGCCTCTACATCAAAACGAAGAAATGGAAATATAAATTTAAATAAATATTTCAACTCCTCGAGTGGAGATCGAACCCACAACCAGTTGGTTTTACAGTTCACATAGTATGATACATTTCATCTCTAGTTTTATTTATTAACAACAAACAGTCCAATTTACATCGATCAATTTTTAGAATGGGTGATTTAATAAAGATTTGATATTATTTTGTAAGTAAGCAAAATTAAAAAAACTAGTGTAGTACCTACCTACTTGGAAGCATAGGAATATAAACATAGTCATTTTCTTCTCTGTTTTAGTGTATTTGGAAACGAGAAATGAAAAAGAAAAATAAGAAAGAAAGTAATAGAATCTTTCACTTTTCGACTGATGCACTATCTACTATTCTATTTTTTTATTTTAAAATTGATTGCGGCATTAAGTGTGACTGTAAATCGACTGGTTGCGGTTTTGATCTCCACTAGAGGAGATTAAACATTTACTTAAGTTTATATTTCCATTTCCTCGCTCTGGTGTCAAGGTAAAGCGCGGCGTTGAGTTCAGCCACTCAACACGCAATGCCTCCAGAATTCGGCAGAAAGTGGAGAACAGAGTGTCTTAACACTAGGTTAACCCTCTGCCTACCCTGCTGTGTGCGGGATACAGCATGAAACTGAAAAAAAAAATAAAATAGTATTGTATCAATATAATATTTATTATACACATAAATGTATTTAGAGATATTTTCTGGGGGACAAGCCCTTTAGCTTTAAACAGGTATGTTCATGTAAATGATGTTTTTTTTTTTTTCAGAGTAAATTTTGCTTCAAGTAAAATTTCTGGGGTGGACACCAGACTTTTCTGTGGTGGGCACGGCCTACTCGCCTCATTCCCATTCTACGCCCACGATTATACATCTAGTGTATCTCAGAGAAGATAAAATACTTAAAAAATAAATACTTAAATAATCAATTTCAAAATAATATTTGAATATAATCCTTAAATTTCAATCATTGAATACAATTTAAAGTGGATAAAAATGAAAATATTTCCTTCGACAATGGCCCTCAAAGCAAGAGCAATATAAAGGCCACAATTTAAATTCGAAACACCGAACCAGACACCTTCCCCCGGTCTCATAACCGAATTTTCTCCATCATACTCTTTTGAACACTTATTATCCCATCTTGGGGACCCTTTACACCCCTGCCGGAATAACATCCGAATCACTTACTTTGGGGAACTCCGCTTGTGTCGATGTTGGTTAATTCGACAAGGTTGCTTGTAATCCGTGTTTAGGAGATTTGTTACTTATTGGACGATATCTCGACGCTTTTGAGACGCAATTGTCGACGTTTTCTTTTTTCCTGGCTGGGATTTTTTTTTGTTCTTATTAAGTATTGATTGGACTTTACGCTATCGTTCGTTTCAGGGGTGGAAAAAGTTTTTGTGTATTATTTGGAATATGTATAAATATTTAATTATTTGTTAAAAGAAGTCTATCTAAAATTTCTGGAAGAGACGAACTGGATTACTTTAAAATGTCCAGTCGTTGAGCCTAACACTATACTCTCTTTTAATACATAAATAAAATTTATATTATTAACGCAGTGACTTGAGTCCACTCAACATGCAATGCCTCGAAAATTCGGCAGAAAGTATGGACCGGAGTGTCTTAACACTAGATTCTCTCTGGAATCCCGGCTATATGCGGGATGCGGCGTGAAGCTATAAAAACTGTTTAGTGGGTCGTCTATAGTATCGTTTAATAATTCAGCTTCACGCTCTATCCCGCACACAACAGGGTAGGCAGAAGGAATCTAGTGTTAAACCACGCCGTTCCCCACTTTCCGCTAAGGCGGAACTCAACGCCGCGCTTTGCCTTGACGCCACAGCGAGTAAATGGAAATATAAATGTAAATAAATATTTCATCTCCTCGAGTGGGGATCGAACCCACAACTAGTCAATTTTACAGTCACACTTTGCGCCCCTGCGCCACAACTGGCCTCAATCAAAGTATATTATCATTTAACAGATAGGTATATTTTGTGGTAAATACAATATGAAAAGTCTCCTGTTTCAATTCTATGAACCTTTATAGAATATGCTGTATCTTGTATGTGACAGAGTGAGTTAGGGAACTTAGTGTTAAAATATCTTTTTCTTCGCTTCCTGTTCGAATATCATATCACAAATTATTCACACCACCTGGATAGTGGCAATCCACTATTATAGGATTATATTATAGGAACTTCCTTCCACACGCCACGGAACTGTGGAACGGCCTACCCGTGGCAGTGGTTCCAGGTCGATACGACATGGGTACTTTAAAGGCCGGCAACGCACCTGCAGCTCCTCTGGTGTTGCAAGGTGTCGTGGGCGGCGGTGATCACTTACCATCAGATGACCGCAAACACTCTCCCATAAAAAAAAACGCCACGCTTCTTCTTGCCAGTGTGGGGAACCTACAACTATCACTCAACAATCCCACTGAGCTTGAATGTTTTGATTTTTTTTATTAATAATTTGATATAAATGTTAAATGTCATCAATTTATTCATAGTAGCCAGGAATAAGCTGTTGTAGTTAAAAAAATTGTAATTTTTCAATATTAATCGCCGTACGCACGTATATCAATAATGGTTTATTAATTTTTTTTTTTATTAAAAAATATAATAATATTTAGGATATATTAACTTCATTTTCAATAGAAGGTACATCGCATAAAGGGATAGTCAGAGAGTACAGAGAGATATTTAATTTCCAAGTTCACATTAAAGATGGCTAAAATAAATCTACTTATATTATTAGGTCTCTACTTACTCTACTACGTCATGGGCACAGCGTCATGTCCTGATCACCTCTCCGGCAACAGTAATACTTAAAATTATTTATATTTTTCCGCTCTGGTAGACGAAACTCAGCGTTTACTTTTGTCAAACAACGCGTAATGTCTCGAAAATTGGGAGGAAAGTAGGACGTGGAGAGTATTAACTCTAGGTTCCCTCTGCCTAAACTATTATATAGGGAAAAACTAGCTTCTTCTTCTTCTAACAAATCTAAGCAACGCACCCATAATAAATTTAAAAAAGCTACAATAAATTTGAAATGTTTAAAAAGAAACCAGTATATTGAGATATAAAGATAATCTCTAAGATCGCTAAGCTGAATGATCATTATCTCGTATCATTACTATAACCCGTTCCGTGCATTAGTTTACGCCTACTCGTCGAGAGATGGCGCTGTTTTCTATGCAACTTTCTATGGCCAATGAAAATAAGGAATTCAAATATTTTAATAAAAATAGTATATTTAAAAAGTTAAAGGGAGGGTGTCTATTTGTTTAGTCAGCTTCACACTGTTTCCCCCACATAGCAGGGTAAGCAGAAGGAACCTAGTTTTAAGATACTCCGTTCCCCACTTTTCGCCGAATTCAGGATGTCGATATTGTAACTGACTGGCCTCTTTGTTGTAGTAATATTTTTATGAAAGTAAAGTGACATACCTAGTCATTGAATGAAAAATAGCGTACGGGTAAAGATTCTTCTTAAAGAAGAAGAATATTACATTTTAGTTAATTGTAATAAATAAAATATTTTTTAGAAAAAGAAAATTAATATTTAAAAAAATATTAAAGTATGATATATTGTTAAAGAAATATCAGTAAGTATACATAGATGGTTGACGTTTTATTATTAGCGTCACGCTATATCCCTTACATAGCAGGGTAGGCAGAGGGAAACCGGGAACGTCTTGTTAAGAACTATTTTCCGCTGAGTTCTCGAGGTTTTACGTGTTGAGTGGCATAACTCAGAGCCGCCGTTTTCTCCGTTACCAGAATGAGAAAATGAAAATATTGAATATTTCATTTCCTCGAATAGAAATCGAACCTACAACCTGTAGTAGCACTTACAGTCACACGCGTATACCCGTGCACCATGACTTACTAACACGACCGAACACCAGGTTCCCAGGTTCCCAGGTTCCCTCTGCCTACACTATATGCGGAATACAGTGAAGCTAAAATAAAGAGATATTTTAAGACACGCAAATCCAACTCCAACATCATTATTAATGATGTTTTCTTATTAGAAATCTATATTAGGGATCATACGTATCTTTGCTACGGACTACGATAGAGACTGTCAAATTCGAGGAAACCTTACAATATCTATATGCAAAGAAGTTATTTTATATAATTTTAGTAAAAATGTAAATTTGTATTAATTTCAATGTATTTATATTTTTAACCTAGTGTTAGAACACTCCGCTCGCCCTTAATACACTTCCGTTCCCCTCTCTCCGCTGGTTTTTTGGAGATTGCGTGTTAAGTGGTGGAACTCAACTTAGTTAAACTTACTTATTTAGATTAATATTTCCTCCTCCGAGTAGGAATCGGACCCACAACCATCGCGTTTACGGCCGCATGCTTGTGACACTGCACCACGACGGCTTCTCGTTCCCCCTAACGGTGTTCGAAATGTAGTTAACCTTATAGGGGAAACATCAATACATTTAAATATTCGCCTTATAGAAGGTACTTACATGCTACTAAAATATGTGGGTATAAGCTTATATTCGCTATAAATAAAGCAGAAAATTGTATTTTTTTTATATTTTTGACAATTTTTAAAGCGTTATTCCACACTTAGGAAAGAAAAAATACATTTTAAATAATATTTTTGTTACTCTTTGGGAACGGAGTGTGTCAACACTAGGTTCCCTCTGCCTACCCTGCCGTGTGCGGGATTTTTTTACTATTCTATTCTATTCTAATAATTTAACATTGAAAATGTTATATTGAAAATGCATCTGTTTTGGTACTCGGTAAATAAATTTATTTTTTTTATATAGATAGCATATGCATATATATATATTTTACACTAAAGTGCTTGGAAATAACATTCTCTCTTGCCAGATGATAATTCTTAGTAATTATCTTTGGGTTCCGGTTCCGGTTCCGGAAATTTGTAAAAATCTCCCTACAGAGATGCTAACAACATAAACAAGTTGTAACAAGCGTCTAAAAATTTCGACGTAGCTTGAGGAGAACGTATGGCTTAGTGGTCAGAGCGTCTGGTCGGTTTCCAGAAGGCGCGGGTTCGAGTCCCGCTACTTTCAATGGCTTATACGTTTTCTAAATAAGTAAGTATATATAGTTCCTTATTTATGCATATCAACCTTAATAAGGGACTATAAGGAAGTTATAATATAAACTTATTAATACTATACTGTTGGTGACCATCATAATTATTAATAAGTATCTATCTATCTATATCTATATATAAGAATGGGTGTATGATACAGTCCATATAATTTTGTTTGCAATTTTTTTTTCGTTTTGAGGCCAGTCGTGGTTAAGGGCGCACAAGTAACGATGATCGCGACAGGTTGTGGGTTCGATTCCCACTCGAGGAAATGAAATATTTAGTATTTTCACTTCCTTGCTCTTCCATCAATCACGCAATGCCTCCACAAATCCGCGGAAAGTTGGGAACGGAAGTGTTTTAATGGGAACGGAGTGTCTAAGACTTTTTCATGCTTGGACTTTAGTTTCCTGTAGAAATTTTGAGAAATCCTCCCTTAAAGCTTCCCTACACTCCGTATTCTACCTATAGGTATATCAAAATTCAAGTTTTTGTGGTTGTAACGTTCTTTGTTTATGGTGTTCCGAGCGTGCCAGATTAGCACTAATGTTTTCCATACAACGTGACATTGGCGAAGTGATTTGTGCTCAACTAGCACGCTCGAAACGCGATAAATGAAGAACTGATGAGCTCGAATCACTTCGCTAATGTCACGTTGATTGGAGAACACACGAATGAGAATGTACCTACGGTAAAAAAAAAACTATTATTACACAAAGAAGCCTCCCGAAGTTGACGGAAGATGGGGAACGGAGTGTCTTAATAGTAGGTTCCCTCTGTCTATCTTGCTGTGTGCGGGATACAGCGTGAAGCTGATGAAGCTTTATATAAATATATATTTACAATTAAAGAGGGTTGTGGAGGGAGAGAGGTAATAAATAATATTTAACAAAATGATTACTTTATATGCACTTTAATATATTTAATACATTTACATTAAAAATACCTAAAGGAATAAACACAAATAGTAACAAATATTGATCAATAATGGACAGACGTGATGCAACGGCACAAGCGGGTGCGTGTCTGTAATCAACAGGTTGTCGTTGTGTGTGTGGCGTTGAGTTCCGCCACTAAACCCGCAATTCCTCCAGAATTCGAATTCGAAGAAAAGTAGAAAACTATCAGCGGGGTACAGCGTGAAACTGAAAGAAAAAAACAGTAACTGAACGAGAAATTTCAACTTTTTAAGCCTAATAGTTTCGGTTGTAAGTTGTTCGTCAGTCAATCAGTCAACAACGGAAAAGTTTTATATGTAAGTAAATATCTATGAAAGATATATTAGTAAGAATATAGCCAATCCATATAGGTAATCCTATATGGCTATATAGATACATATATACACATCACTAATTAAACACAAAAAATAATTAATTATTCATCAACAAATTCCAAAAACAATTTGCACTAAACTTAACAATGACATAAATAACATTTAATTGTATTCCAATACAAAAAAGTAAAAAAAAAAATTCTACCTCGCTGGTATTACTCAAAAAGATACACCTACAAAGCGTTGGGTAGTATTAATATAAATATTTTAATACCAGTAAATGCTAGTTTTTGTTATAAATTCTTGAACGCCTATCATCTGCTGAACCAGCAAGAAGTATTTAACAATAAATTCGATTATGGCAACACTCTATACTGAATATCGCGTGGTTTCGATGAAAAAACTATGAAATTACTAATAATATTTTGTTACGTCGGTTACAGGTATGTGAGGAACGAGCTTGTGGTAGCGTTGAGGCTGTGTTGTGTGTGTTGTGTTTTAGGTTTTTAATATGGCATTCGTTATTAGTCCTTATAATTTAAAAATTGATTAAAATATGTTTTTTTTTCAGTAATTTATGTAAAGATAAAGATAGAAGATATAGAAATTTATGTAAAATTTCAATTAATTTATAGTAAGGTTGATATTAAATACAGAAAAATTTTTTATTGATTAAATTATAGTTTTTTTCTGCTCTTGGTAACTTTGAAATATAGAGTTATTAGATTTTAATCAACATTTTTAGATGGAAATGCAATTATTTTCAATTTTTTTAATTAACGAAAACAAATTATAACATTGATGGAAAAAAATATTTTACAAAACCCGTCGATTTCACATTTCGTAATAATTAAAAAAAGTCGTTCGCACGCACCTTCGTCTAATGATATTTTTTCTTAATTTAGATTTTTTAAAATTAAATCGTAATATTACACTTCTCAATAAAATTTTAAAATCGTATAAGAATTTTGATTTTGGTGTGATTACGACCTTTTTAAATGTAGGTACTGATTCAATCTCAAGATTCATTTGAAATATTTTTTACATATAAGTACATAATATAACACATATAAGTTAACCGCCACCAGGTTTCTAACATAGCGCCTTTAAGACCTTTCAAAGGTGCAGAAGGATTGTTGACTGGATTTCTTCTAAATTAAAGAAAGCCATTCATTGAAAATAAATAGGAAAATGAGAAAAAATATGATATTATGTAAGTTACTTATTATTCTCAAAGTATCGATTTATAGAATGCATTTTACAACAATTATAAAATTTCTTAACGGAATGGTCGGGAACGGAGTGTCTTAGCACTAGGTTCCCTCTGCCTACGCTTGACTTAGTATAAAATAAATGTATAATAAAGGTATTGTATTTAATATAAATTACATATGTTTTTTTTATATAAATGTTTTCAAATAATAATAATAAAAATTAAGTATTTTCAATTGCAAATAAATACTTTAATCACAGTACTATAGTTATATCACTGTTTTCTAGTAGTTTTTATAACTATCTTATTATATTTTTTCTGGATAGAGTTAACCTGTAAATCCTACGACCAGTTCTCTTATTTCTGTCCAATTTTTAACATTGCAAGAATAAGAAAATTACAATATTAATGTAAAACAAAATAATCAGAATATTTATTAAAAAATAGTATTAGAGATGCTGACAACAAGAATTAAATCGGACTCACAAAATTAAACTCTATATTTTATTCTTAAAACAAAATTTAAACTGACACTATTTTTTTTTGTGTGGGATACATATAGCGGTGTAAGCAGTGGGAACTCGGGAACTTAGTGTTAAGACACTCCGTTCCTCATTAAGAAACTTCCTCATTAAGAACTCTTGAGACATTCTGTTTCGTAAAGCGGTACCCAACGCTGCTCTTTGACTCGTTACGAGGAAATTAATATAATAAATATTTGAAATGGGAATCGAACCCACAACCGTCGCGATACAGACACACACTTGTACCCCTGCGCCACTACGGACTTAACTATATATAATTTGACGGCAAAATTAAAACAATTTACGACCGCTTTATAGTTAAATACAAAAAATGCCTACAAAAAATTATATGAAATATATATAAGTACTTATTATAAAAGTATTATAATTTATATAAGTCAATGATATTATTATATGAGAATATATAAAATATAAACACATAAAAGAAAATTTAATTGAAATTAACTATTTTAATGGCAATTATAAATATTTATCTAAGTATATAATTTTAAAATAACATTAATTTAAATATTTACGTCTGACGAATAGCGACTACGGTGATAATATTTAATACATCAATAAACCCCTTTATGTCTCTTCATAGTTAGTTATTAAGAATACAGAACGTCAATTTGTTAGTTTTTATTATATTTTTAATTGATATTTTAGTTTTATTTTGATCGTTTATATTTTATTTTAATTTAATGATGTAATTAAAAAATTTTGCTATATAAATTTATATACGTATATAAAAATATATATTTTTATAAAACAAAGGAAGTTTTATTTGTTACTTATGGCCTGGGTGGGTTTTTTCATATCAATACGAATTCATATTTTTGGGGCTTTGTGGGGAAGTTCTTATAAGTTCTTCTTTTCCCTTACTGATGTTAATCTCAACGTTGTGGACGTTGAGATTTACCATCTAGGAAAAATGGGTGGGCACTGGTGAGCACTTAAGGTGTGTTCCTCCTGTTCCCATTTTTTGGTAACACCGATTGGAAAACCCCAAGTTATTTCCGTTCCCGCTCGGTTTTGAGATAAATATTCGAGGAACAGAAATAAAACGGAATTTTTCATTTTACCTTTTTAAAGTCCACGCATACAAAGTTATAATTTTAAATGAAAAAAAATATTACAATATTATTGTATTTAATTATACATTTATAATATATTTTTTACTCCATGATGTGTAGAGCTAAAAATACTGTGAACAATTTCATATAAATATACTTATATAAATAAAAAATAAAATAAATCACGCTGTATCCCGCACATAGCAGGGTAGGCAGAGGAAACCTAGTGTAAGACCCCATTTTCTGCCGAATTCTGGAGGCATTGCGTGTTAAGTGGCAGAACTCAACGCCGCGCTTTGCCCCTACACCAGAGCGAAGAAATGAAAATATAAATTTAAGTAAATATTTCATCTCCTCGAGTGGGGATCAAACCCATAACCACTCGGTTGTACAGTCACATTTTTGCCGCTGCGCCACGACTGGCCTCAATAAAAATATTAAAATATAACATTTGACATTTGTAAATTTATATAGGTATTTATATTTTATTTGATATTCTCTATTTGTAATACAAAAATTATTAAGCCCAGCGGAAGGTACATTAAACATCAATATAGTTATATATATTTTTACAAACCACTTTATCTAAGTATCTAGTGCCTAAATTTTTACTGCTACCTAAATTTTTGAAATATTAGGAAGACACTTTGAAATTTTTCAATATAGATATAATATAAAACTATTATATAGATATGGGAGAAGTGGCATGAAAGAGCCAGGTTTTGAAAGAGCCACCTGCAATATTATAGTAGTTTAGGAACGGACTCGACAAAATATTTTATTTTTAAACGGCAACACTGATTTCCCATCACCCACAAAAATTTTACACATCTTCGCAACCAACGGACGCCGATATGTCGAGTTGAAGTTTTTGGCTCTCAAAAGTAACTTCTTTACCTCATTTGAGTTGTTTTTTAGTATTTCATTGTA
>JAATLQ010016969.1:9302-30834 GCA_013421005.1 Heliconius erato x Heliconius himera | reverse complement strand
CATTGCCTTCGCGTGAGATGTAGCACTATTATTGCCTTTTGATTTAGTCTTAGGTTCAATGCATTCCAAGGCTCGAAAACGCGTCTCTAAAAACTCACAAAACTGCTTAAAAGAGGGTAGATCGTCGGATGATTTACTAACATACAGTTCCCACTGTTTCCTAGATTCTACGTCCAATTTCAAGCTGACAACATAAACAATAATAACATCCCATGAATTTACATCAATACCTATATTAGTAAGTTCGTGCAAACAATCACTTGTAACATCAAGCAAATCTTTAAGTGCCTTAGACGATTCGTTTAACATATTACGTTGGCCAAATAATCGATTTAATATGCATGTTGACATTCTAAGTCTCAATAAGAGTAAATTTCTTATTATTAAACCTATGTTCTAACATATCCCAACATTTTTTATAGTTAGCGTCAGTAATAGGAACATGTCTTATAAGTTGTTCTGCCTCATCCGACAGTTGAGTTTTCAAATAATGGAGACGTTGTACGTCATCAAGTTTTTTATTGTTATGAACTAATGATATAAACAAATCCCGAAACGACGACCACTCCGTATATTTTCCACTAAATGTAGGTAAAACTATTTTCGGCAATCTAACTACACTGTCAGATGAACCAGCACATACTTCCTTATTTGAACTATTAACTTTAACTTGAGACAGAGCATTTTTCAATTCAACTTTATACGTTAAATATGTTTCATAAACTTTTTCATAAACATCTTCCTGAAAGCACTTATACAATTCCTCACTCTCATATTCCCCCACCAGTCCTTCATATTTAGCAGTAAAATTCTTGAATTGATTTTCTAACATTTCCAGACGTGCATCCACATAGTTGAAATTTATCCGATCTTTCGGAGACTTTTTGAAATTTGATAAACCCTTCTCAATCTGCCCTTTGACATCCTTCAACTTTCTCAATTCCTTTTCCATATTTTTATTGAGTAAGTTAAAAATTCTCTAAGTGTCGCAAAGGGGAATTTTTCTAAGTCTCAATAAGAGTAAATTTTCTAAGTGTTGCAAAGGTAAATTTTTCTAAGTCCCAACAAGAGTAAATTTTATAAGTGTCGTCAAGATAAATTTTCTAAGTCCTGGTAACGACTTAAAACCGCTTCGAAATCGGGCGTAGATTCGACGTCTGGTCGTTTTTTGCGAAAGTCTCTGACCGCCCAATATTATACTAAGTTGAAAGTTCATGCAAAACACTAAGTTCTAATCCTATTCTCTTGTAACACTTAAATGTACTCACAGTTAAAGTCCAGTTCACAGCCCACTCACTTGTCACAATCTTAAGCACAATATTCCGCAACACTTTAGTTCACCAACAACTAGCGCCAACCTTGTAGAGTACCGGAACTAATCTTCGCACTTGTGTTCTTCTAAAAACGCCCTTCGGCTCGCTAGGACCATGTACAGATTGGGTACAAAATACCTTGGAGCCTGGGATACTTTAAATAAAACGAAGTACCTCAGAGCGAGAGCATTTGTTTATTAAAACTAAAAAGCTTTATACATTGCAATCGAACCAAACGATATCGCGATTTAATTCGATCCAACCCCATCTATCTCGAGATAGCAAGTACTAAATATTTATTTTACTTATAGAACGACGTTGGAATCGATTGCGAGTTAATAATTAATTTTGAACATTGAACACTATACATATTTCGTTTTACTTATTGCTATCTTTATGAAGTCAGAAAGAATTTATGGATGTATACACCATAATAGTAAAATTAATTGTCAGTAAGGAAAATTATTAAATTTAAAGTTAATAATTACCTTTGTTTTTTGAGATTGAGCGCGGCGTTAAGTTTCGCCATCGATA
Organism: Heliconius erato x Heliconius himera; assembly: GCA_013421005.1. Taxonomy (NCBI): domain Eukaryota; kingdom Metazoa; phylum Arthropoda; class Insecta; order Lepidoptera; family Nymphalidae; genus Heliconius; species Heliconius erato x Heliconius himera. Next base: position 28,987 of record JAATLQ010016969.1, on the reverse strand, counting down.
ACGCAATATTTTTAATGTGGAATAGTATATTATGCTAACGCGTAGTAGGGTATTCTGCCTGATAACATTAACCGATAAAAGGTACCTCGAACGATTCTATAAATTATGAGAAACGTGGAGAACAGTTACATAACACTATTCTCTCTTTACCTATCAATATACTTTATCTACTTTTTATATACTTTATCTTTATCAACTTCACGCTATATCCCGCACACTGTAGGGAGGAAACCTAGTGTTAAGACACTCTGTTCCCCACTTTCTGCCAAATTCTGGAGGCATTACATGATGAGTGGCAGAACTCAACGTTTCACTTGTCCTCGACACCAGAGAGAAGAAATGGAAACATAAATTTATATAAATATTTCATCTCCTCGAGTGGGGATCGAACCCATAACTAGTCGGTTTTACAGTCACGACTGGCCTCACTGGTATGGTTTATATATAATATATATATAATAAAAAAATAATATTTATGAAATTTCTTCTAAGCTACGTGACTGGCCGCAGGGTAGGTTTTCAAGTCCATTTACCTTGTCTGCCCATGATTTAGGGCCAAATGCGTATTTCCCCGCCTTTCAGTTTTTGGGCGGGCGAGATTTTTTGGTATATTTAACACGAATTCTTAATTTAGACGTTCTCTTAAGCGCTGTTTCATTTAATTAAACTGAGAAAAGCTAGATTTTTTTTATGTTTGGACTTTATTTTTTATTTATGTGTAAGTTATGAAAATTTATGTGATATAAGGTCGTTGTGGCGCAGTGGGACACCATTGGAGTGTAAATTCGATAGTTATGGGTGCAATTCCCGTTAAAAGGAATTATAATTTTAATATTATTTTCATTTGAGAATTGAATGCTTTAGTAGACGCCACTCAACGTTTCAAATTTGGATGTGCGTGTGTGTGAAACGGTTAGTACATTATTTACTTATGAAAACAACGTGTTTAGCCTTTCATTTTATGATGTTCTTTTATTTATTTAGAAAACGTATCAAAATTTGAACGTAGCGGGACTCGAACCAGTGCCTCTTGGAAATCCACCTGATCGGTACGTAAATTTTTGCATGTTTTCTAAATAAGTATTTTTCTTTCCTGAGTGTGGAATAACACTTTAAAAATGTTAAAAATATCAAATTCTTTTTATTTATACCTATATAATGTGTAATCTGCTATTTTGGAGCAGTGACCATTTTTTATTAACATTATTAATTGTTAGACCAGCTTTGTGTCCCTGCGCCACGACTGGCCAGTCGTGGCGCAGGGACGCAAAGCTGGTTGTGGGTTCGATCCCCACACGAAGAGATGAAATATTAACTTAAATTTCCATGTTTTCGTTTTGGTGTCGAGGCAAAGCGCGGCGATAAGTTCTGCCTCTCAACACGCAATGCTTCCAGAATTCGGCAGAAAGTGGGGAACGGAGTGTCTTAATACTAGATTCCCTCTGCCTGTGTGTGCTGTGTGTAGGATACAACCTGAAGCTGATTTATTTTTATTATATTATTAATATTGTTTATTTGTAATTTCATTCTCATCAGAATTGAAGAAGTAATCGAAATTTCAGCTCAATCGGACACTGATTCGACCAAATACATATAGATACTAACATTTCAAGTCAAACAAAAGTTTGTAAAAAAACGTCAAGCAAAAAGTTATTTCTAAAGCTTCAAAATTGTTATCATTTATAAATAACAAAAGTAAATTTGTAAAATTTATTATTCCTTTTGTATAATAAAATATACCATATTCAGCGTAACGCCGTTTGACGTTAAAAAAAATGTAAATGAAATAAATAATAATAAAATAAATAAAGAAAGCAAAAAGAGATAAAATATAAGATCTCACGTTAAATGGGGTCGTCGCTAGTACATTATTTTCTTGGCTTGTGGCTACTAAAATAGCGATTGCATATTTATATTTATTATATTAATGTATGAGATCGTCGTGGCCCCGTGGCACAAAAGTGTGACTGTAAACGTGATGGTTTTGGATTTGATTCCTACTCTGGAAATGAAAAAAAATATGTTTTTATTTTCTTGAACTAGTAACGAGGCAAAGCGTGGTGTTAAGCTCCGCCACTCAACACGCAACGTTCCAGAAATCGGCGGAAATTGGGGAGCAGACGTGTTTTAATGGAGACGAAGTGTATTGAACTGAACCCTAGGTTTCCCTTGCCTACTCTGCTATGTGTGGAATACAGCGTGAAGCTAAAAATATATGTGACACGGCGACGTCATAACACAGCGGCTTCTGACTACAAATACTATAGACGTGGATGCGATCTGAAGGGGAAAACTGAAGGGAATTAATTATGCTTATTTTATTTTTAAATCTCTGTTCTGGTACACGTAGAGTTCTGTCAGTTCACCTGGATTGTGTTGAATTTCTTCAGAATTTTTATTATTATTTAGTTAAAGTCGGCTTAGTCGTCTCAAATTTAGTAAATTACAGAGAGATATCGGAGTGGAAGCGTACCTTAAAGCGGACTTTAAAAGCCTACCTAACCTATACTTGTCTTGCATGTCCCTGGCGCTGCACTGAGCTCTAGGGGGTCCGCACAGAAAAGGCCTGCCTTTGCAGTATGCCTTAGTAGTTTCTCCTCCTCCCTGCGTAGTGGCCCCAACCACAGCGGAGAAAACACAAAGGAACAAACAAGCAGTACATTTTCGCCGTCAAAACAACTCTTATAATATAAATTGTATTATTCCATTTCGCGAGACGTTATGGTGTTTTCGTATAAAGTAGATATGTATGTATGTACTTTAAGGGACTTTAGTGACAAAAATGATCGAATGAATGACAAAAATAACATGAGCTAGTTTATTTTTGTTCTGTAAGAAATTCTGAAGCCATGGTAGCGCAGTGATACACTCACACTCAGAGCGGTGAATTATTTTTATTTTTTCGCTCAAAAAACGCGGCGTTGAGTTCAGTCACGCCAAATGCCATGTTTAAAAAGTTGAGTAAAAAATGGAGAGTCGAGTGTCTTAAATTCCCTCTTTCGCAAAGGTGTGTGGAAAATATTATGAAGTTACTTTCTAAGCGCAACATATAGGTATTTCTAACAAAAAACGAATAATATCCATAATTGCATTTAATGTAACAAAACATGGAACTGCTAATATAACCAATTTTAAATGCATCAAACACAAGCAGTATGAACTAACAAAGTTATAAAAATACCACTCTTATACTAAATCCCCGTGAGAAAAACAAAATTTACTTAGAACATGTAACTCAAAAACCTAATCTAATTGCGAATTTTAAACTCTACTATACTAAAATAGGCTCTTTTTTCCTATAAATAAACTAAAAACATGTGTGATAGGTGAAAATTAAAACAGCCGAGTGTAATGTTCGAGGCTCACGCGAAAGGTGAAATGGGGTCGAAATTTTAACTAGCAACCGTTTATGGTGATTTTATAGCTTTTTTGTAAACATATCGAAATTTATGGTGTCAGGGTTAGGGGGATTTTAATCATCTGTTACAGTGTATATTTATGTCGTAAATTTAGTTTTATTAAGCAGATACGACTTTGTTGGGCGGGCACAACGAGAATTAGAAAAAATGTAATTTTGATTATAAATAATGATAGCATTGTGGTAAGTAGTTAAAATTTTACTTAACTTTCTATGAATATTAAATATTATATTTAATTTATAGTTTTTAAGAATAGGTTTTTTTTATTTTTCCGTATATTTTTTTATTTGATATTGTTTCTTTACGCTATATTATACGCGTATAATGTTTATTCCCAATCAAACTACTATAAAATTAAACTAATTCATCCCCCGCGTAGGAATCGAATCTACAATCGTCGCGTTTACAATGACACGCTGTGCAGCTGCGGCCTCATAAGGCAAAACACCTAACGTTGGATAAGAATTTAAAACTGCAGCATACAATAACCACTTAAAAATATAACATTAAATGAGGCCATCTTCAAATCCGAAGAATAAACGAGGCCATCGTGATGTAACGGCATAGCCTGAGCATTATCACAACGGGAAAGTAATTTCTCTACTAGGGGAAGAATTTTTTTTAATATCATCACTCTGGTGAAAAAAATAAAAGCGGCGTTGAGTTCCGTCACTGAACACAATATTTCAAAAAAATATTTGGTGCGTGGGGAATGGGGAATAACGCACCATACGCTAGGTTCCGTCTACCGTTTGCAAGATATAGCGTTAAACAAAAAAAAATTGAAGGACTGTCAAATCAGTAAATTTCTTCAAAAATTCTTCCTTATGCAATCTACCGACTGGTTGTGGGTTCGATCCCCACTCGAGGAGATGAAATATTGACTTAAATTTATATTTCCATTTCTTCGCTCTGGTATCGAGGCAAAGCGCGGCGTTGAGTTCTGCCACTCAACACGCAATGCCTCCAGAATTCGGCAAAATGTGGGGACCGGAGTGTCTTAACACGAGATTCCCTCTGCCTACCCTGCTGTGTGCGGGATACAACGTGAAGCTGAAAAAAAAAACTTTATTCGTATAAACTGTAGTTAGTATGGCTATAGTTTATGAACCATTTCATTACAGCAGAATAAAATTCAAGTGTAGGTAGGTAGTCGCGACATATGTTCAAAAGGGCAGGGAAAGGGTAGCGTGCTTCAAGTGACACCACTAGGGGAGTTATAAATTGAATTATTGAATGTTGTTGTTCGATTTTATAAGATTTAAAACGATTTGGAATAAATAATTTATGATTTTATTGTTTTTTGTACATTCCTTTATGAAACTCTATATGTTTTTACTATTTAGGCTAATACAAAGCACTTTTGTATCATCAAAGTTTCATAAAATTGTCAGTAGTGTCAGTTCTGTAGGAAACTGCAAATGTCTTATCTGTTTTAATTCCGTGTTATAGAAATTATAAAAGCTTCTAGGACAGTAATGTAGTAGAAGGTAATGTCGATCTTTGTCAAACTATATGTATAGAGAAATTAAAAAAATTGATTATATCCTGTAAAAAAATATAGCTCTAACGTGTCAGTTTCTTTCATCTTTACGCTTTTCCCGTTTATCTTCGTATATTTTAGAATATACAGAGGAAATTTAGAGTTAAGGTAATTCGGTAATTAAGTTAAGGTAAAACTTTTTGTCTAATTTTCGACACATTGTGGGGCTCAAGTGCGATTGTAAGCGAGGCAGGTTGTAGATTTGATCCCACTCTGACTAAAGTGCAACGCTGAGCTTGGCCACTAAACATGCAATGCCTTTACAATTCCGTGAAGTTTAATGTTCAATGTTCAAAGTATCTTAATGGGAAAGAAGTGTCTTAACACTATTTTTTTTCTGCCTAGCCTCCTGTAGGTGGGATACATGAAGAAATTTAATCTGAACGCCAACGTTTATCTATATTTGAAATAATTTAAATTTTATCACTACTCTAAATAAAGCCAAAACTATCACAATTATGTTCAGACATTGTCGGACTGTGCCACGAAGGCATTTATAAATTTAAAATATAGTCTTATTTTTTTCTATCATAAATAAATAGCTATATATAAATATATTTTATTTCAATATAAACAAATGCACTTTAGCAAAAGTCAGTAGAAGAATTCCAGTAAAGTAAGAAAATAGAATGCGTCATACCATTCGATAGCCCGTAGCGTTTTCTAACAGCAATACAATCACTTGAACGCTATTGAAACTTAGATGGATTATTCTCTGTACAGTATATTTTTAAAAGTTATAAAACTACCCTTGGAAGATATATTATTTACACTGGAAGTAAATAAGAAATAAATTATATAGATTTTTTTTTATCATTATGTATAACAAAATGGAAGTATGTTAATGAGAACGGAATATTTTAACACAAGGTTCCCAGGTTACCTCTGCCTGCCCTACTTTCTGCGGGAGAGAGAGTGTAGATAAAAAAAATATTTATTCATTCGCTGTTGTCCTGTATCCTAATGGTGTTTAAAGCGATTTATATGCATCTAAATATTTCTTAAATGTAGTTGCTTGTTTCGCCAATGCGCTTTAATGTCATAATAATTCCATCCATCAGTATTTAATAGAAGTTCTAAGGGATCTAATATTAAGGAATTGGGGGATGGAAGTATCTGAATGTGGAACAAAGTGTATTAACTCTAGGTTCCCAGATTCTGGCTACCTTGCTACGTGCAGGATATCTATAACGTGAAACTAAACAATAGAAGAAAATGACAATAATGTTAAATAGTGCAATATCATTAGAATCTCTTGACTTTTCAAATAAGTAATCAAATTACGACAAGCCAATGCTAATTAATTATTGTAGGTGCAGCAACGGTGATGCTACACAATTTTCTTATTCATATCAAAAAGATTTTCCGAATGGGAATCGAACCCATAACCGTCGCATTTTCATTCCCAAGACGACTCATACAATTGATAGATTCAAAGTATATATTTCTATATAAAAGAATATTTATAAATAAAATAACTATATAAATAGGTACATCAAGAACATCACTGTAGCTTTCCAGATCCAACTTCAAAACAATAAAACAAACGTAAATCAAATGCAAAGAGATATAAAACATCACGGTAAAGTTTGATGCCAACGTTGAACAGATGGGAAATGTGTCATTGTGCACGCTATGGTCGTAAGTTTGATTCTGGGTACGGTAAATTGATATCGTTCATAGAAATTCTGCGAATAGAAAATGTATCAAAATAGCCGAGAAATAAAGACTGAAGTGACGTGCTAATTTGTTTTCAATTTTGGCCTTAATGCTGTAGTTGTGTGAAGATAAAAAAAATAATATCCTAGAAATGCGAGTCGTACTTCTGCAACGATAATTTATATATTTTTTTTCTACAAATATGTTTCCTATACATTTTAAAGTACCTTCTCATATCTTATTTGAATTTGAGTACTACTAATAAATTTCAAATAATTATACCTAGAATAACCGATTTTAGCTATTATTGTTCATAGAAACCAATTCACTCATACATTCTAATTAGGCATACAAACTGCTAGTGATTAAAAAACCCACCCATCTATAATATGGTCAGGAGGTACACGCAAAAACAAAATAAAAGTGAACTCGTTAGAAGTTGTTAAATACATTCGTAAATCGTCGCTTTCGTGGTGAAGAGACACAACCCACATATTTGTAATTTTGAGGCAATCTATACTAATATTATAAATTTGTTTATTTAAATGTGTTAATCTTAGGAACTACAAACTAGAATTAAATAAACCAATTTAGTGTTATCTATTAACGAAGGCTTTAAATATGACTCTAGTCGTTTCGACATAGTGAAGGACAAAGTGAATAGAATAGTCTCTTTAATATCTAAGCCATGAATCAAATTATAATAAAATATTTGATGATGTAACTGATAAGCAGCAGTCAGAAACTTTATTTTTCTGTTAAGCGTTTTATTTTATTTTAACAATAACTGCTGTAGAGTCCATCGATGCTCAATGGAATTATTTTTATTTCTTTGCCCTGTGAAGAAGACAGCGTGACATTGGCTTCTGCCACTCAACACGCAATATCTATGAATCATAAAACAGGATTGAGCGAGGAGGAGCTGAAGCTGTTTCACTTTCTAGTTTATTGTCCCGAAACTTCCAATATACGGGTTGACTCTCTTCGCCACAAAGCGACGAAATTTCAAAGTTGTAGGTACTAAATCCACGATAATATAGCTTATCGGGGCGATCTTTTACATCGATCCGGATTTCTCTTTATATAGCGTCATGCTCGCTACGCATTTTTGCGTTCCTGCCTATAAAATTGAAACTAAAATAAACTTATATTGTATGGCCAATTTTTGTATGATTTATGATTATGGTGGCTTTTAGGAGCGAGGTGTAGGTGTAAGGTTATAATTTAATTGAACTAGATTTTTTATACGATATTAAGATTGTGAGTGAGACTGATTTTGTAATGAAAGGAAAATAAAAAAAATCTTTATATGCTGCAGCATATTGTATTGCACGTAGAAGGAACCTAATGTTAGGACACTCCGTTCCTTGCTTTCAGCTCAATTTTTGAAACATTATATTGAGTGGCTGAACTCGTTTCCAAACTTATTCTTCTCACCAGAGCGAAGAAATTGTGAGTGTGAGTGAAAGAAAATGAGATGGTTACAAGTGGTAACGTTAGTTTAGTGGTTTACCACTCACAGTCTCATTTTCATTCAGATGAAAAAGAGGGGCGGAAAAAATGCATATTGATCTTTATCCATATTCTTCTTTTTAAAAATATTACTAGAAAGAATTGAAAATATTAAATACTTCATTCCACCAGGTGGGAATCGATCTCACAATCGTCATGTTTACAGTCTGACAGCATATTTTATATTAATTTATATTTTCTATAGAATTAAATATATTTTTTCAAATAAATGTAACTTTACATCTAAAAATGTAAATTACATATCGAGAAGCAAACAACGATATATCCTGCATAACTGTGGCAGCCGTCGCGTGGCAGCGTGAATCTGTTTTCTACCGATTTGTCTCTGAAACGGTGCGAATCACTGCTGGGCCACTGCCAAATGTGCAATTTGTACAAATTTACACATACGAGCCATTCCAATTCTATTTTCTTATATATAAAGCTTAAATTTGTATAAAATAATGCTAAATATTTTTGTGAGCCTGTAGCTTAAATCTCACTGGTCTCCAAGGCTAGTGGCAGACTGAGTCAAGTGTCGTGATCCTTCTATGAAAATAATATTTTATTTATATAATAATACCGTACTCTGGTTTTATTAGGTGTCTTTATTGCTAATAATGTAGATTAATTTGCCTTTGCAATACAACGAAAATGGGCGCGCTTAAAATGTTGTTAAGAGAAACAAAGAATGTTGAAATATATGTAGTTATGTTGGTTTTTGAAGGTAAAATTAGAATAAGGAAATATAATTACCGCAACTGTGTTTTAGTCTTATGTATTTTAGTACAACCTGTTTCTGTCTTTGGACCTAGAATCGATAATAAAATTTATATAAAACCACTTCACAAACATAACCTTCCAAAAAAAATCGCTTATATTCATGGATTGACTGGATAATTAAGTAGTATTTTCATTTTAAAATCGATTAAAAATTTTAAAAAACACAGTATCGATGATAGTGGAGGATACACGTACGTTCCTCAGGACTGACCGTTAGGGAGGGACTGAAAGACGTTGATGACAGTGATGATGATGAGAAAAATGCTGTTTCCGTTTTTTCTTACTATAAATCACAAAAAAAAAATCTTTACTAAAAGACATTCATATTAGTTTATTCATAACAATTAGTTTATTCATAAGAATTTTTAACATTTTTCTACAGAGACCATCTAAATTAAAAGAGCACAAGAGATAAGTAAAGTAGATCTAGACAGCATAAATGAATAAATCATACTACAAAATGAATATCTGATATGATTTTGATGTTTGTACAGTTGAGAGTTTCATTATTTATTCCTTAGGTAATTTGAATGGATTTAGGATTAGAAACGGGGGTCGATAGAAATGTGTTGAATAAAATATTATAGTCTATAATGTATATTTGTGCTGGTCACAAAAGTTGTCTTTTAGTTATTATTTTTGTTTTTATAGCTTTTTGCTGTATCTCACGTTACTCATCACTAAAAGTTAAATACTAATAACTAAAATGGCGTCATGTCGCAGTGGTATGAGGTATTCGATCAACTACCTATATACATTGGTCTTCAATTTCTGGCAATATTATAATATTTTAACAGTCAACACTTATTCAATGAATACATGGTGTTACGTAACATAAGCACGAGAAGAATTTGGACCCATAGCCAAAGGCTTAGTCTTAGAGAAACGAATTCGTCTTATATTTTAATTAAATAAAGACTATAGTGTACTAGAATTGAAATATAAGTTTTTCCATGATTTTCTTGGTGTTCAATAAATTAAATCAGCTTCACGCTGTACCGCGCAAACAGCAGGCAGAGGGAACCTAGTGTTAAACACTTCGTTCCCCATTTTCTGCGGAATTCTGGAGGCATTGTGTGTTGAGTGGCAGAACTCAACGCTGCGCTTAACCAAACTCGACACAAGCGCGAAGAAATGGAAATATAAATATAAGTAAATATTTCATCTCCTCGAGTGTTGATCGGACGCACAATCAGGCTTTACAGTCACACTTCGTGCCGCTGCGCCACGACTGGCCTCTTCTTGGTGTTCTTAAAAATAATCGTACAATAGCTCACAATGAAACACAACTTTGTAACCTGAGCCAATATTATTTTTTAACATTCCAGTAGTAGTAGAACTACAGCCAATCGATTTGGAATTTAATATCCTGGTACTAAAGTTTAAAACTTTTATTTTCACTCCTTTTCTGAAATCGGGTTGAAATCTTTACTTTTCAAGCGGAAAGGTTCACATTTTTCACAATTACTTGGACGTTTTCGCGTTAATCCATCTTCTTTGTCTCACGTTTAGATTTCATTTGTGAAACAAATTGCGACATTGGCTTCTTTAATGTAATAAAATTGAATGAAATGGTTAAGTTTCGCAACTCAATACAAAATATATGAAATTCTTGCTTTCTTGATAGAGAGTGTATTTAAAAAGCAAGCTAAAGAATATTTAATAAAATATATTTCAAAGTAATATTGAAAGTTCCGTTTTATTATAAGCTGTTATTGAATAGAGTACTTCCATAAGTGAACAAGTCGATTCCTTAATGTTTTTCAATGCCACGAACTATGAAATCCAACTAAGATCTTAGCAATAACCTAATAAATAGCTTGAATATTTATGATAGTCCAGTCTTGGTGCATAGGCAAAAAGTGTGACTGTAAAATCGACTGGTTGTGGGTTCGATCCCTACTTTGGTATCGATAAAAAGCGCAGCGTTTATTTCCACCACTCAACACGAAATACCTCCAGAAATCGGCGGAAAGTGAAGAACGGAGTGTCTTAACAATAGGTGCCCTCTGCCTACTCTGCTGTGTGCAGGGTACAGCGTGAAGCTGACAAAAAAAATATTTAAGTTTCGACGGCCCCTAGGTGTTTTTCACTTTCGATACTTTATCTAGGGACCATCGGTTTATTGAATGTGCTATAGATACCGTAAGTCTTCTTCCATTCTGGAGATAATACAGTATAGGTAATATTTAAATTTGAAATGTTCGTTTTGTTGCCTTAAATAAAATAATTTGAGTTCTGCCAAGCTCTCAATTCAAAATTAAAGAAGCAATATTTTTACTACCATCTCTTCGCACGGTTCTCTAGTATATCTAGCTCTAAAGAGATAGGTAGCCTGTCGGCTTCGTGCTGTATCCCGCACCTAGCAGGGTAGACAGAGGGAACCTGGGAACCTATGTTAAGGCACTCTTTACTCATTAGAACACTTTCGTTCCCCACTTTCCACTGAATTCTAGAGGCATAACTTAAACTTAATTATTCAAATTAATGTTCTCATATCCATTCATTCACGAACATAGCTCCATATAAAAAGTTAATATAATAGCAAAGCTGGCCCAAAAACCTTGTTAAAACCCTAGATAGCTAAGCAAGCTGAATTAAATACATGTATCTGTACTAATCTCATTGTTTATATGCATGAAGCGATCTCTCTACATTTGTTTATCTCGTCCGGGACTCGCCGTACTCTTTTAATGGCCGTGATATGAGAGAAAATTAAAATTATGCTTTTTGAGTAAATATGTCACTGTCATGAGGCCAGGCACAAAGTGTGACTGTAAAACCGAATGGTTGTGGGTTCGATCCCCACTCGAGGAGATAGAATATTTAATTAAATTTATATTTCTATTTCGTCGCTCTGGGGTCGAGACAAAGCGCGGCGTTGAGTTCTGCAACACGCAATGCCTCTAGGATTCGGCAAAATTTGGGGACCAGAGTGTCTTAACACGAGGTTCCCTCTGCCTACCCTGCTGTGTGCGGGATACGGCGTGAAGCTGGTTTTTTTGTCACTTTGTTCCCTTGTAACTGTTGAACCATTGAACCGATTTTGGTAAGTTTTAATGGTGTGAGTGTTACTAAATATATTATTATTAGTATTTATTTAGTTTATATAGTTTATTTACGTTATATAGGTATTCAGTTGTTTAGAGATCACATCTCTCATCTTTCAATAATGGCGCTGGGAGTAGATCAGTCAGGTGACTAGCGCGATAGATGTCGGTCCGATTTCTTTTCTACGTTCTGATAAGGCTCATTATTAGAAGAAGCGGAGCAAAATATTGAGACATTTCGTTCTATGCTTTCACTTACGAGTATGTATATGTTACGGGTAATGCTCGAAGATGAAGCAAACCTAAGATTATACAGAAATATTTAGTAGTACCCAAGCATTTTGGATAAAGTGCGAATAATTATTAAAATAAATTTTAGTTCAGTATTTACCCATATTCACTTAGGTCTACCCAACTGTAGCTGAGTGATATTAGGCGGTGCGTCATTTTTAAGTATGTAAAACACACAGAGTGGAGTCACCTAATATCATTTCTCCACTATTAATGATAACCAGGGGTATTTTCAAAGTGTTATTCCATACTTAGAAAAGAAAATTACTTATTAAGAAAACGTGTAAAAAAATTTACGTAGCGGGATTTGAACCCGCGCCTCTTTGGGCAGTATCCAAAGAGGCTCCTCAAAAACATTTCGGTGGTCAGAGATTCTATGGTTTTCAGTGGTTCTATGGTTCATAGAGAACGTATGGCTAAGTGGTCAGAGCGCATGGTCGGTTTCCAGGGGGCGCGGGTTCGAGTACCGCTACGTTCAAATTTTTATACGTTTTCTAAATAAGTATTTTTCTTTCCTAAGTGTGGGATAACACTTTAATAATGTTTAAAATAATATCTACTTTAATTGACTTTTCAAATTAAAAAAATATATTTATGCTATTAAAGTAGTTATATATTATTAAGAGCATAAGCAATGTTGTAACATATATAAGACACGTAGAGCGGAGCCACCCCGGATTTTTTTACCAAAACTTTACTATAAGTCATTCATATAAAAAAAAACCCTAATCATAATATAAGAAAGAGTTCAACAACAACCTTATATGGAAAAATAATTTAGACTTTTCTAATTGAAAATTCCCTAAGTAGGATAAATCATTTAATTAAATTTGTTCGACTACAGCGATTTATAATTTTCACAAGTTTATTTCGTTAGACTAATTAATATGCGTCTCGACCTGCGAACTTCGAAACCTTTCAAATATTTGGAGAATTTTAATGACGTTTAAGAATTTATGCTTATTGAGAAATCTTCTAGGTCAGTCGTGGCGCGAGGGAACAAGTGTGTGACTGTAAACGCGACAGGTGTGGATTCGACTCTCATCCGAGAAAATGAATTTGAAGAATGTTTATTGTTTGCATTTCTTCGCGCGGCGTTGAGTTCCCCCACTCAACACATAGTGTCTGAGCACTAGGCTCCCTCTGCCAATCTTGCTCCATGCGGGATATAGCATGAAACTGAAAAAAAAGCCCTTTATTCGTTGATTTTTTTTTCAGCTTCGTCCTCCCATATGCGTATTGCAGGATAGGCAGAGGTAATCTGGTGTTAAAACACTCCACACTTCACACACTTCCGAGGCATTGCGTATTGAATAGTGGAAGTTAACACCGCGCTAATTATTAATACTTATAAATATATGCAAAATATAACAAACATTAATATATTATATTTTTAAGCGTTTGTTTTGTCTGCTGAAAATATATTCACTCATATAAGTTTTAAAAATACCGCCCTACAACATGATGTATTAAAAAAGTGGGAAGCGCGTGTAAGGGCATATTTTAAAATTACATAAATCGCGTTTTTTTTTAAACTTCACAGTGTATTACGCAAATAGCCCTGCTATTATATAGGCAGAGGGAACTTAGTGTCAAACCATTCCATTCACCGCGTCTGGCTTAATTTTTGAACATTGTGTGTTGAGTTGTAGAACCTTACTCTTTGGCTTATTACCTGAACGAGGATATGAAGATAATATATTCTCATGGATGGAAATGAACCCACAACTGTCGGCGCGACAGTCAGAAGCTCTGACGCACCACAAGTCGCGCCTTTTAGTTTTTATTTTTATCAATTGTTTTATAGAAATTAGTCGTCTATACCGGTCCTACAGAACAGAGTGTTCATAAGCTATAGATAGCTAGCAGATTGATATTTAAATGATGATATTTAAACCTGTTATTTGCCTGCCTTCAATCCATGCATATCTTTGATATTGAACAGGATATTATTTTTATCCCAATATAATACGCCTTGTTGAATACTAAACATTCAAACTTATACAGATATATTTATAGCTAAAGAAGGCGTCGCGTAGCACAGCGGCACAGTTGGGAGTTTGATTTCAACTCGATGAAACGATTTATGTTTATTTCTTCGTTCGTATTGAATTCAATTTGTCAATCTCTTGAAAATAGGGTGCGAGCGCTATGGAGTGTCTAACTTCTATGTAGAAGGGTCATACACAAGTCGGGGGTTCAATTTCCGCTCGAGGAAATGAAATACTTGAAAAATTATATTTTTTATAAAATGAAAAGAAACTTTTTTTCGCGTCGTGTCGGGCCCTCTATTTTATCATAGCACCATAATGGCCTAAAAATATTTACTAAAACAATATAAAAACACCATTTACATCTAAAAACTTACAACACACCCCTTAACCCGTTATGCACTACTTTATTCATACACCCCTAGTTACCTACATAAATATAAGTGCGCCAAATTAAATAAGCCGCACGTTTTGTATGTCACATTACGTGGCCCATCCGCATTTCCTAATTATACGGTTAATATTCATGAGAGGAGTGAATCCCAGCTTGTTTATCTCGTTTACGTAGAGTTGGCGGTCAAAAAGTTGATTTTCTACTTACATTTTATACTGAACCACGAAATTACACTTTTAATTATATTATGAATGCTCTTTATTTTCGGTGTTTTTTTTTTCGTTCAGCTGGTTGGAAGAGGTATTGCTTATGAATTTTTTACGTTCAATTTTTGGTTTATGTGTAATGTTTAAAAGAATTTGATATAGTGATTTTGATTAGGTTTTATTTTTACGATCATATTTAGTGGTGCAGTGACACATTGTTTGCTTGCAAACGTGATGCTTTTAGGTTCGATTCCTACTTCAAGAAACAAATTTTATGATAACAAGAAAAACGTAGCGTTGAGCTACGGCAACCAACATGCAAATCAATATCTTGAAAATTTGGCAGAAAGTGGGAGACTTTGTATTTTAACGCTAGGTATCCGCTGTCTACTCTGGTATACGCGGGATAAAGCATGAAACTAAAAAAAAATAGTCACGCTACATGATTCAATTAGCTTTAAATTATAACTTGATAAAAAAACACTTCAAAGGCCGTGGTGGTGCAGTGGGTTCAGCAGTTATTCAATTACGATGGTTAAGAGTTCAATTTCCACGCGGAGGAATAATAATGTTTCTATTATTTTTATTTTATCGCTCTGGTAGTTGAAGTGTCATAGAGGATTCTGTCATTCAATTGCAAAGGCGTATTGCCGGGGCGTAAAATGACGAATAGAATGTCTTAATACTAGGTTCCAGTATAGCGTGAAGCTAGGGAAAATCATAATAATATTAGTACAGTAAAAAATAATCATATAATTAGAGGCCGGTCGTGGCGCAGCGGCACGAGGTGTGACTGCAAAACCAACTGGTTGTGGGTTCGATCCCCACTCGAGGAGATGAAATATTTACTTAAATTTATATTTCCATTTCTTCGCTCTGGTGCCGAGGTTAAGCGCGGCGTTGAGTTCTGCCACTCAACACGCAATGCCTCCAGAATTCGGCAGAAAGTGGGGAACGGAGTGTCTTAACACTAGGTTCCCTCTGCCTACCCTGCTGTGTGCGGGATATAGCGTGAAGCTAATTTATTTTAATTTAATTTAATTTTAAAAAATAATCAACAAAATGAAAATGGCTTGCAATTCACTTTAACTAATTTTATTCTTTTAGCGTTTATCAAAATGGAAATGTTGACACGCCAACGCTAATAGTAGCTATTACGTTTCGCCTTACATACAATTATTTAGAATAACTTCGACTCTATGTATTTTAGAATAGAATTTTCTTACTCTGCTTTAAATTTTTAGGTCGATCACAAGCATGACAGCAAAATGCTTGGACTGATTTTGCTTACAAAATAAATTTACTTTGAATTTTTCTTTTGTTTCGTCTTTAAATCGCAATCGTAAATTATGGTTGCACCCATATGAAAATTTATTATAAGTATAAGAAGGTATAATAAATAGGAGATCTGTTATTAAATTAATAAAACCTATTCTTTTTTATCCAGTGTAGTAGGTTACACAGAGATAACTTAGAGACAAGACGCCATTACGCTGTTGAGTGCGGTCTTAACAAAAATAAAAATAATGTTGTTCATTAAGTTTCACGTTTTTACACGA
Source organism: Heliconius erato x Heliconius himera (assembly GCA_013421005.1). NCBI lineage: Eukaryota > Metazoa > Arthropoda > Insecta > Lepidoptera > Nymphalidae > Heliconius > Heliconius erato x Heliconius himera. The sequence continues at coordinate 12,580 of JAATLQ010016969.1, read as the reverse complement.
CTTTTCTAATTATCGTCGATACTGTATCAAACGAGGTCTGCTCCTGTCTCTCTTAAAATTCATATTGGTCTTTAACAAAAAATTAAAATGTATTAAAATGTATACATATAACAAATATGTTATAAATTAACTTTCAATCAAAAAAGTAATAAAATACATTAGATTTTATATTAAAATCTATGAATAATAATCATCAAGCAATAAAATATCTAAAGCAACTGTGTTATAAATCAAACAACACTTAACCATTGCACCGAATTCCAAATAAAGTTGGGACAGGAGCGAGGCCATGTCAAGTTACAGGCTGATAGCTTTTTGCGTCGCTATTATAGTACATGTAAAAGTATAAAGCCCCAACACAGCGATTGTGGGTGCAATTCTCATTTGAGGAAATATTTTTTTTTTCCTCAGTCTAGTAACAAGATAAAGAGCTTAATGATTTTTTATTTAAATACAGTATAAATTATACCTACAAACTATTTCTATTTCATCTTATGATTGTAAGCAGGTTCTTTTACACCCATTCGAAGGGATGAACTATTTTCATTTCCTGCTCTTGCAAGCTCAGCATTGAGTTCCGTCACTAGACAGGCAATGTCTCGTGAAGAATATAGTGTTTTGCCACTACGAGGAAACCTAAGAAGAAGTAGCAAAGGGACCCTCTCGGTTCCCTCCGGCTACCCTGACATGTACGAAATACAGTTTGAGGCTAAAAAAATAATGAAATTGCACTAAATTTCATAGTTTGGCCATCCACTTAATACTTACACCTCTTTTCTAAATTCCTCTCATCCAGTTCTAACCAAAGCCAACTATTTCCAAAACTACCCCTTTGATCGGGCTTTTGGCGGCCACAATCTACGATTTGTATTACTTTGTATAATTTAACACGAATTATTGATAATAATGAATATTTTAGTATATTTTTTTCTTTAAAAATATATCTTTAGGTGCATTAAGTATAGGCAACGGAAAGTTAATTTTTAAAATAGATTTTAAATAGAGACTAGTTTTTTTTTTTATTATTTTTTTAGTTTATCCCTGCATCCCGCATAAAGCAGAGTAGCAGGGTATGCAAAGGGACCTAGTGACTAAACACTCTGTTCTCTAAATGAGGAAACCAAGGCTAAAATGTAGTATCTTATTACCAGAGCGAAGAAATTAATTAAATTAATTCATTACCTCGAGTTGCAATCGAACCAAGAACAAAAAAATAATCATCATATATACATATTATATGTACGTAAACTGCAATTAGTTAGACTTTTAAGGATTTTTCCTAAAATCGTCTTTGAATTTAATAAGAGGCATTCTACATATCGTAGTGATGTTTATATCATAAATTCATATATAGCTTTGATTTTAAAGGAAAGATAGTAAAAATTATACTTGTTCTCTTCTTATTTTTTATTTTAATACTATCGCTTGAATAACCTCCCTCTGGGGAAATCTAAAGCTGCAGTAGATACTAGATAATTCTATTAAAACAAAGATCTATTTTAGTTTATATTTAATGTACGTAGATTAAAAGTTTAAAAATCAGTTTCACGCTATATCCAGCATACAGAAGGGATATTAGTGTTAAGACACTCCGTTCCCCACTTTCCGCTTTTTTACTATAACATTTACTGTATTTAATGCGCGTACTTGTACAAACAATAATAGTTTTTGTTTTATTAAAACCGGATCAGGCTTTTCAAAGTTACAGCGTTGTAAAGTATCTATTATTCTCTATCTTTTCTCTCTCTCTATTTTTAAATTTTGTATTCCTTCGCCAGCTACTATTCGAAGTGACGCGGCGTCTCGTATATGTCCGCTTTGTTGTTGTGTTTGTGCTAGCAATTTCTTTAAACATTATTCTTATTATATTAATATTGTGATGACAGAGAGTTTCGTAAAAGGACAGTCGGATAGTCTATCAAAATTAGATATATTTTATGGTTGCGTGATATTTGTCTGACAACGGTGATTATGTAGCCGCTGACATGCGAGGACTAAAACTGACTACGCAAGTAAATGTGTAACTATTATTTTTAGTTAGTATTTTTTATTAAAAATTAACTATTTTTAGTCAAGTTTTAAACTTCAGGAGAAACAATTATTTTCCAAGGAATAATGTTAATATTCCAAAAATATTAAACGATAATAAAGTCTATTTATTTTAGGGTTCCATTTCTTTTAAGAAAAAAAGGGACCCTTGTAATATTACTTTATTGTCTTCGCGTGTTGAGTGAAGAATAGAAAATATTTAATTGCTTCGAGTGGGAATCGTACCCACAACCTGTCGCTGTTTCAGTCACATTCTTGTGCCAATGTACTACCATAGCCTTAATAATAATATTAAGAAATATAAATATAATAATGTAGTATAAATGAACCTTTATCTTATAATAATATAAGATAAAAGTTCATATATTGAAGATTAAGACACCTAAAGCACTCCATTCAGCTGCCATTTTCAATAAAGACGCCAACATATTGCGTTTATTGCATTGGAAGCTTTGTATCGTATTTCAAATATAGAATGAAGCGGCTCAACGGCGTTAAATTCCACCACTCAACACAATGTCTCAAATTCGGATAGAAAATGGAGATAGGAGTGTCGTTATACTAGATTCTCTTCTTTATTCGGGATAAGTAGTCTTTTTAAGCTATCAATTCTCCATCATAGCAGAGTAAAGGGATGAGGACACTTCCTAATAATTGTTAAATTTTGTGCGTAACAAAACGTCACTCTTTATTTTATCGAATAAAAAAGATAGAAAGAGCTAAGATGTTTGTTTAGTTATAAAATATACTATTTAATTTTTTTTATCAGCTTCACGCTGTGTCCCGCACACAACAGGATAGGCAGAGGGAACCTAATGTTAAGACACTCCGTTCCCCACTTTCCGCCAACTTCTGGAGGCATTGTGTATTGAGTGGCGGAATTCAACGCCGCGCTTTCCCCTCGACACCTGAGCGAAATATAAATGTAAATAAACATTTCATTTCCTCGATGGGGATCGAACCCACAAAGAGTCGACTTACATGCACACTTTGTGTCCCTGCGCCACGACTGGCCTTAACATTTTATTTACAACAAACATTTTCAATACCATCGATTTACATTACTTGAATTGGCTGGTAAAAATAATTTATTTGTTTGAAGAACTGAGTATTATCTTACTTCATGAATCTTAATATAAATCTAATATACAGATAGTGGTTAGAACACTTATTTGAATAATGTAGAATTCTTCAACGATTATATATTGTCTGATAACGATTATATACTG
>JAATLQ010016960.1:0-115695 GCA_013421005.1 Heliconius erato x Heliconius himera | reverse complement strand
TTTTCATGTAGGACTTACCATTAAAGCAGCGCATGCGTGAAAGTGTCTCAACGGGTAGGACTTTATGCACATTTATCATATTTATGTCTAATTACAATAAAATATACATATAATAAACTATATATAAACCTTCCCTGAGAAATACTCTACCTAATGGTGAAAACCGCATCAAAATCCGTTGGGTGGTTTAGAAGAAGATCGCTTAGAAAGGCCAGACAGAGACGAAATGCGTTCTTATTTTATAAGATATAGAGATTAATAGATATTATTATAAAAAAAAAATGGTACATCAGCATTTTGTGTATGATTGGCTGAGGCTAAGTAAATATTGGCTTTATTCAATTATAAGATAGCGTTAAAATATTTAAAATTAGCTACTAATAAAAAGCGTTTAAAAATAAACCTTGAACAATTCGTAATAGTCCAAAAAAAATAAGTGTCTCGCTTAAATCCGTTACTAGTAAAAAATGAAACGTAACGCTTGGGGCGAGTCGTGCAGACCAAGTGTTTAATATGAACCATCCTCTTTCTGATGACCTTAACAATGTGGGAACTAGGGATATTCGCCGTGTCCTTGCACGAACGACTGCGGACCTTCCCACATCCGGTAGAACGAACCATTTTTGACGTCTTAAAATATCATGTTTTTTGCACGAATTTCTGAGAAATTGTTACCTTGATTAAAATAATTATTGTGGGGATATAATATTGTCATTTAAAAAGTTGGTAGGTGTATTTTACATGATTCATGAGTTTTTAGTAGACTAAAAATAATTTCTTCTTCTGTTTAACAGAATTTGACTAGTTTAGTATTTTTTTATTTAATATTAAGGACTTAGTAAGAACGTGTTTACTATTTTCATGCTCTTACTTTTTTCTGTATGTCAACAATTGGCGTATCTTCTGTTTCAATTTAGAAACAGAAGATACGCAGAAAACCAGAAAATATGTTTTTACTTTTTGTGTGTTTACAGAGTTGTGTAAAGTAAATTTGAGCAATGAACAGTATCAAATGAGTGAGGCAAGTGTTCGTATATTGACGTTTGAAGGGATGACATTATGTTTTAATAAAAGAATACAAAACATTTTGAAATCTTGAGATTGTATCTTCGGGTCGTCAACGTTTAGTAATTCTTTACAAACCAATCCGGACCAACCTTCGCCATGAGTTGCTAAGAGATTAGCATATAATTAAATTTTTATAATAATATCTAAGATAAATATATTTAGAACTATCAAACATATGGATACAGATTGAAATTTGGCATGGTGTCTTGAATGGAGAAACACAACCCTGTATTTAGTTTTAGCAAAAATATTTCGTCCCCATAAGTTAAAAAAATAATAAACAATAAAAAAAAATATCGTTTTTTATTAGTACGGTCTTATAGACCATTGTGTCCATCTTAGTGTACGTAATTCGAAAACAAATGTTGTATGAAAAACATATACAAATTATTTGTAGTAAATCAATATATTTTTGACATTTATATTCGTGTCCTTCTATAGTAATATCTAAGCTATAGCTTTGTGCTCAATTCAGAAAACTAATAGCTAGCAACTTTGTTGAGCTGCAAATACTCATTATCATTTTAAATTTAATTAAGTTTTTAAGCTTGAATTGAGTATTTACTTAATTTTACTTAACTTTAGTCATATATCTTATAAAAAAAATTACCCAGTTCTGTTACATTTGATGTATCTATAGTTATTTATAATCTATACATTAAACCCTTCCGATACTGAGTGACACACAACGCATTGATTTAAGAATTTACGAAATTTTCCATGTAGTCCATTTTAAGTCTCAGAGTCCACACAAACAAAGCTGCTGGCAATGACTAGTCTAAAAAAATAAATTATTGCGACTGAAATTTGACTAACGTCTGTTATGAAAATCAAACTATGGAAATAATAAATCTGTACAATATAAATAACTCTATTATGTAAAATTATAAAAATATATAAATTAGATAAGTAAAACTTTATAGCATTTTTTATTATTATTTCTTTGTACGTGTATTTTTCAAGGTTACAGATTTGCATACATTAAATTAGCCCTCATTTTCCCACCCATCAGTTTACACTTCGTAAAGTACTGACCTTCATATCAATTAACCAACTGTTGTGGCGGCACTTGTTTTACATTTATTGTATTTTTTTAAGGTTTTAACATTTATAAGATATAAGCAGTCCAAGTCCTACCTATTATCTACTAGTCTTCGCAAAGTACTGTATTTTGTGGACTTTAAGACGTATAATGGGAAACTTCATTTTTTTTCTTGTTCTCTTAAGAATTCTGATATATCCTCTCTTATTGCTCGCTATTCTCACTCTATAATATATATATATGTTTATGAAAAGAAGATTTAACTATCGGATTATAAAAAGAATTACCTTGGAAGTCGTGAACACATGAATGCGGGGGAGGTGACAAAAGACATTGGCTTTTCACTAATTCTTTTTTTTTCTAAAAACATGTCTAGTCCAGGAACAACGTGAATATTAATTATGTAATTAAAAAAAGGATTTTAAATGAAATCTTAAAAGAACATATATATTTTTAGTTATACCTCTACTCTACAAAAAAGAGTAACGTTGTTAAATATTTATTAAAAAAATGTATAAAAATCTCTCTGGAAACCTTTTTTGTTTTCTTAATAAGTATTTTTCTATCCGAAGTGAGAAATAATACTTTAAAAATGTAAAAAAACCTTGTTAAACATTTTGTTCAAAAATCTGAAATTTGCAATTCAGTTATAATTTGGCTGGCACCCGCTCATTCCAGTTTCACTTTTTAGCGTCTGCAGTGAAAGTCGTTATCTTCGCTCCCAACTCTTCCTTTCGTTTTACCGTTGTACCTATTATATTGCGAAATATTAGCAATTATTTTGTAATGTAATATTCTGCTAAGTGGATCATAATATATGATAAACACTATTTAATAGAATATAAATAGAAAATTTATTAAGTTTTCTCGAGTTGCATCCGTGAATATCAAATAATCATTTTCATTATAGACTTTAACATAGATAAACTCAATAATTATACTATTAATTTAGTACTAGTTTTAATATACATAAAAAGTTCCTAAGTAAGTAAATGGTATAAGCACACCTAGTATCTTCTAGATCTCGTTTGTCATAGGAAAGTATAAAAAACGTTTGTATAATTCCAATCATCTGTTTGAAGTAGGTTTCCGGAATACCTATATTTAAATACAAAAATGCTTCATATTTAACTTGAACTAACCAGCTTATGTATTCGTCATTAAATAAACACTAAAACTGGAAATATCTATTTCAATTTATTGCTTTAAGCGTATTGATATTCTAAGAATATTTTCTCATCTCTGCGCGATAGGTTCGCAGGTTCACGCTGTATCCCGCACACAGCAGGGTAGGCAAAGGGAACTTAGTGTTAAACACTCCGTTCTTCACTTTTGCCGAATTCTAAAGGCATTGCGTGTTGAATGGCGGAACTCAACGCCGCAATTTTCTCAGTTTTAAGTATTTTCGCTTCTAAAGAAGAAGTTGTCGTCAGGCTTTGCAATTGAAAATGCAGTATTTCTGAAAATAAGTGCCACTTGCCCATCCTGTATCATGGGAATATATATAAAAAAATCTCACTTTGCTTATATCATAAATCTAATTAGTATAGAAATAATAACTATACTTTGTTCTACAAAAGTGTAGCAAAAAAACTTTTTAAATATTTAAATACGAACCAATTATTTACTTTGTTCTTATGTCCTTGCATCTAAAGCCTTAGCCACATGCGAGGCGAACTGGTGACCAGGAAGCGGACAACTTTCTATTTTGCGCACCTGTCTTGTCTTGCAGCGTTATTATTAGCACAACTACGATAAACCATAATAAACTCTATTATTATACTATTTAGGTTAATTTTTCAATGCTATGAGTTGCTCTAGCAATGCAAAAACGCATGCTTTATTCGCTTACGACTTTTTGTGCTGTATACGTATATGCAGTTTATTGGTTGACAACCCAAAATGTAATGCTAGTTTTTATTGGATTCTTGTCGTTTCTTGCTTCAAGTTCCTTAATCCTGTAGCCTTCTTAAAGACATTTCTTGTAAAATGTCTTTGAAGTTATCTTAACCAAAAATATATTTTGATAATAATAATTATTATTTGATATATTTAGGTGCTGAATTATATGTTATTTATAGGGTATCCTACCTCAAAATAAAAAAAAAACTAAATTGTTATAGGAGCTCAAATTAATATGAAATATTCAGGTCAACAGTTCCTTAGGTCACAGAAAAATCAAGCTTCTAAATCAGTGGCTTCCAACCAGTGGTCCGCGGACCACCAGTGGTCCGCAGAAGCCTAAATATGGTCCGCGAACGATTTTAATTTTATTACTGGGGATGATGAGGCGAAGTTTCTGTTTAATTATCACAGTTAATTTTTATTATACCTACATGCATAGTGGTCCGTGCTACCAAGAATGACATGAAAGTGGCCCTTGATCGAGAAAAGGTTGGGAACCCCTGTTCTAAATCAACGCAATCAAAAGATATGAATATGTATACATCATTTTTGCAATACAAATAAAGTCCGAAAACTGAAATGGTTAAGGTAGGGGAATTGTGCTCAAGATGACATACTTTTTCTTTCAAGATAAATATTTGAAATAAATGAAGTCATGTGAGATAAGGACATTGCTTATATTATCATATATATCATAATCAACGAAAGTATTGTAGTTTCAGAACAATCAAAGCAACATAAAATTAAAAAACAAACATAAATCGCACTTAGGTCGACCGGTGTAAGACGACATACCTATAGGGTAAGATGACATAGACGCCATAACCTGCGATCCACTGACTTTTTTGTTCACACGTGACTTTCCTGTAGAAGTAGACTTTAGCAATGGAGAAATACGCTTTTCTTCTCTTCTGGCTTCTTAATCGATCCTATTTATAAGTGTAAGATGACATAGTATGCCATCTTATACTCACGTTTTGTATGTCATCTTACCCAATAGATATGTGAATTTAATTGTAACAGTTGTGACTAAAGTTTATGGGTAAGAATGCGCTTTTAGCGTTAGTTGTGTCATATAATAAGCCTATTTTACATTAAGAATTCCTTCAAGTAGAAAATCCTTGCCTTACGTGTATTTTCACCACCAAGCAAAAGCGAAAGAAAAATTTTCTGCTATTCAAAATTACAAAAACATGAACTACTTGCCAATCTGCGTTTACCTTCCGTCATAATGAATTTGAATACTAGCGATATCTAAAGACACTCTCTAAAACATCATAAGATCACACTTAGCGCAAATATTTAAATCAATATTGGCAGTGTGTCATCTTATCTTCGTATGCCATCTTAAGCACAATTCCCCTATATTGTAGTAAAAAATCATAGCACAACTAAGGGAAACCCCCGCAATTAATCTGTGTCAACTTTTATAAGTTGTACTTCCCGTTGACCTACAATCCTGATTGGTACGGAACCATCGGTGGGCGAGTAGGACCCGCACTTAACCGATTATATTAACACACTGCATTCCCATACTTTCTTTGCACAATAAATTAAATAAAGTGCTTAAAATGGAATTACAAGCTTATTTACTGCGATTATTAAATTTTAGCTCAACATTTACAAATAATACAGAATATAACGTTTCCTGAAAACGATTATTATATATTTAAATTTTCATAATTTTCACAACTTCAAAATGACAGTGTTCACAGTTTTGTTAAATGTTTTACGTAACACCCTGTGGGCTTTCACGAGCGCGTACGCAGTGCGTGCACGCTGATTTTCACACGATATGGCATATAACCATGCTGGCATTAAGATAAACTGACACATTTTCGTCAACAAATGACTCTGTTACATCACTAGTTCAACATATTGAACAATCTCTTGTAATACGCTATAATATAAGCTATTTAAAAAATAAACCGATTTCTAATATCCGTCAATTACTAGATAATGCAGACAACTATTGATATTAACTTGGCCTATATATATTCCCTGAGTTGAAATATACCTCATTTTAACCAAATAATAAATAAATCTTCTCGTATATTTTTTACTTTTCGTGAAAGTTGTTGACAAACATTCCTAAAAACACAATATAATTTAAAAAAATTAGCACACTTTCATGGGAACCTGAAAAGACAGACCATCATACTTAAATATTATTCAATCTCCAATTCCAACAATATCATGTTAAGCTGATAACCTCCTTTTTTGGAGTTGGTTAATTATAAGCCTAACAATTTTGTAGTCTACAATTAGTATGAATACAGCTCACAAATTGTATTTTAATTATGTTACTTAATAACGCTACTTTACAACTACTGTTGTGAAATTTTGAATATAGTTCTTTTATAATTGAGTATCGAATCGAAATCCAAGGTCGTGGGATCGATATTTCATGAATTAATATTTATCTAATGGCCAACAAGTGTTTAGTTTTGAATGAAAGTCTGTATATTTAACAAAGAATAGTATATCTATATATGTTTATGTTTATTTCTATAAGCTTTTTTAATTAAATTTAACATTTCTTAATGCATCTTCCGTAATTTTGAAAGACCAAAAAATAGCAAACTTAGTAATGATAACACCAAGTTTCTTAGTATTTTATTTAAAATAATAAACTTTAAAAAAAATCATTACAAAAAAGTAATAGACATTTCAACTTATATTCTTTGTTACTCCATAATTTTTAACTGTACACCTCTTAACGGTTCACCAAAAGAATTTCAAGTCATCCATCAAAAGTCGGGCACGTGGGCTTTTGTTTCTATATCGCTGACTGTTACACCATGTCACTCATGTACTACACTCTCAATTAGACACTTGCATTTGCATACAATAATAACTCTTATTCTTTTACTATAGAGGTCAAATTGGTATGTTGGGTATCGAACCAGTAAATGATGGTGTCAGTTCTGAATGGCTGAAAAAAAAACACCTGTTAACGTCAAACGTGTGAATACGCGTCAGTTTGAAATGGTATTATGAAATACTTGAATAAGTAATGTTTAACGGACACTGTTGTAGCATAGTTCATATATATATATATATATATATATATATATATATATACCAAATCCCTTTTTAGGAATTGGATGTTTAAAAAATAGGACTTTTTTACAAATCTTATATTTTTTTTATATTTGTAAAATTACATTAAGATAAAGATTATTTTTTTATCAAAAATACTTTGCCTTGAATAATATTATTTGTTTCTTAAAAATCTATGCAATATTAGGAAATATTATGTTTTTAAAATACATACAGTCGTCTATATTTTATGAATGACATGCCTATATTTTACCTAGAAGTCAGTTTATGTTTCGCTTAAGCTAATGTCTACGCTGTGTGCTATGCTGTCACCACGATAATGTCTAGTTTTCACTATATCTAAAGAACACATATATATCTTACATATGAATAGATACTTTCACCTCGATATTAGATAAAATTTTACAACATTTTAAAGTAGTATTCAGAAACAATAAAAAATCTAGAATTATGAAATTCTTACATAGAATTTCGTTATATAATATATTTTCGCACTTACAGTAATAGCTACACTCTCAATAATAATAGTTGAGAGGTTTTAAGTAGAGGGCGTGGAATGTTTAACTCTCAATTTCATATAATCAAAAATACAATCGAATTGATAAACTCCTCCTTTAACGAAAGTCGGTCAATTAATCAAAATAAAGCTGTCTTAATCAAATTACCACACAAAAGCTTTTAAAAAATTATTTATTATTATTAATATTTTTTTATTAATAAAAAAGTCAATAAATCATTATTAATTAATGGCAACTAAACTAAGTAAACAATAAATTTCTTTGTTTATCGCTTTATGAAGTGTTATAATATCTATTGAGATATCTGGAATACATTTGAATAGCAAACGGAGCAGCCTTGTGATCCCTTGTTGACCTTTAGGCGGTATGTAGATCGGTGAGCGGCTGATGAAGTCAAGGGTCGTCTGGTATTACTTTACATTGGAGTTAATTACATTTGAAATGTTTTATATAGTGTTAATGTATTTATGAAGTGTTAATAGTTGGTAGGTAAGATGCGGTGTTGAGTTCCGCCGGTCAACCCGCAATATCTGAAAAATTAGGCAGAAAGCGAGAAATGGAGTGTCTTGACACTGACTTTTCTGAGTAATAACGTAAAACTGTTTTTTTTTAACCCATGACGAGCTGATGCTCTAGATTGACTCTTGAAATGTTAGATTAAATTTGATTGTCCATAGTTAATTGTAATTATAAAAACTGTTGGTCTAACGAAAATAATAGCATAAATAGCAATATTAATATAATGAAAACAACAAAAAACTCCAAAATTTTACCAATATTTAATAATAAAAACATAGTGGTTTGTTATTTGTTTCTAATAAAAATATCAACTTAGTAAAGATTTTTGTTTTGTTGTGCATCGGTGGTTATCTAGACCTGAGTATCGTATTTCCCATCTCCAAGTGGACCACATTGGAGCGGTCCTTGCTAGATGTCTCAATTAACACCGACAACAACCTTGTAGCTTAGTAATAAAATAGATCTGGATAAAAATAAAGTAGTTTATGCAAATACAATATGAAACTGAATATTTGTAAATATATCATCGTGGCGCAGTTCGGACTTTACTGTACACGACAGTTGTGGGTTCGATCACCATTCGAGAAAACATATGTATTGAAAAATATTTTTGCTTCTCTAGCCTTCTTTGATTAAGGGCGCCATTGGGTTTCGCTTTTCTCTCTTTTGAACTTTAACATCGCGTTTCGTCTTGTTACCAGAGCAAGGAAAAGAAAATAATTAACTCCCTCGAGTGGAAATAGAAGCCACGACCTTCGAATTTTGTAATATACATAACACCATACACAACAATATAAACAAATGTACTATAATACATTTCCATACGAAAAATCTATTTATAAATTATAATATTTATTTAATTATATTCAATTTCTTAAATACATTACAGAAACAAAGTGAGTTTAATAGACGCTTTCACTTAGAGATAATATAACGCCATATAAACGAGATAAGAAAAAGTAGTTCAATCACAAGTACCTGTTAACAAACAATAAACATGTTTTATTCAAGTAGCTGTTTTCACTTGTGTTTGTATTATGATGAACTGTATTTATCATATATTTATTCATTCATTAATAGTAAATATTGTTAAAGTTAGTATATTGTTTTATTATAATAATAAAAAAATAGTAATGGCTTCGACTCTTCTTTTTTTTATAATTTCTTTTTATCAGCTTCACGCTGTATCCCGCACACAGCAGCGTAGGCAGAGGGAACCTAGTGTTAAGACACTCCGTTCCCCACTTTCTGCCGAATTTTGGAGGCATTGCGTGTTGAGTGGCAGAAATCAACGCCGCGCTTAACCTCGATACCAGAGCGAAGAAATGGAAATATAAATTTAAGTAAATATTTCATGTCCTCGAGTGGGGATCGAACCCACAACCAGTCGATTTAACAGTCACACCTCGTGCCGCTGCGCCACCACCGGCCTCGCCGGACTCCGGCTGGACTCTTCTTTTGTGGGAATATTTATTATTATTATATTTTGTGTGACATTTTGTAGCTCCACGCTTTGTCCCGCGTATAGGAGGCTAGGCAGAAATGTTAGTGCCTAGAGCTTTTACACCTAGCCTAGTACTTTTTTTTTGCTTTCGTTTAGTGGTGGAACTCAACGCCGCACTTTGTCTACCAAAACGGTGAATATTTCAGTGCACTACGTGCACAAGAAAAATATATTTTTGGTTTGCCTAGTCTTTAGGCAAAAATATAAATATTCATTGTCACGTCATCGGATTCTCTTTATGTGACAAACAAAACTCTTTATAGCCATTAATGCAATAAATAAATTTGCAATTTAAGTTGCATCTTTATCTTTCACAAAAAACCCATTTTTTTGTGAAAGATAAAGATGCAACTTTAAGACAACTTATAAACTTTTTATAAAACAAATAAAAAATAAAATGACATAAAATACTCACATTATTATAATATATTCAAAATATATTACCATCGACATCTTCAGATTTCTAAATTTTATTTTAATGTTGTCCAAATTTACAAACGTGTATTAACATAGGCATACATATACATAATACATTTTATAATAAATTAATAAATAGCTCGCGGCTTCGCCCGTGTGGTTTTCACGATTATTGCTATTTCCCATTAAAAATATGAATCATGATGTCGATATAGGCAGAGGGAACCTAGTGTTAAAATACTCCTTTCCTTATTTTTCGCTGAATTCTGGAGGCATGACGTGTTGAGTGGCGAAGCTAAACGCCGCACTTTGCGTCGATGAAAATGGAAATATTAAATATTTCATTTCCTCGAGTGGGAATCGAATCCACAACGTCATGCTTTACACATACAATTTGTGCTCCTGCGCCACGAATGGTCTCTTCATACTCTATGCCACATTGCAATTTTCCGATATTATCGATTTCTCCATATTTTATTGTACTCTATATGCCTATCCTATAACCTAGTATTATTTTATAATCTTACCTCTTCTCTGAATCATTCTGTATTTTAGTGAAAACCACATTAAAATCCGATCCGTAGTTTGAAAGATTAAAATGTACATACATACGTCGTGGGAAGTGACTTTATTTTGTACTAGCTATGTTTAAAGATGAATAAACGAAATGTTTTTATATTTTGACGCCTTTTAAGAAACAAGAAAATAAAAGGTACACACGTATAAAAAAAAAATACCTTAAAACCGGTTGTCATATGAAACCCGTATTTGTAAACCTCATCTTGTATTATTCTATGCAAATTTTTCGGTAAATTAAGTTTAAAGATTATCCTTGAACTCTCACCTTTGAAACACAATCCAATCTTTCCCATCCTATGGCTGAGTGATTTTTCTTGACTGTCAAAAGATATAAGCTTAAGTTACACGTGACGCATAACAAATATGTTAGCAAATCAAAATAGTTATCAATTGTATGAGTTTTTGGTACGAATTCTTAATGTATTTAAGTTAAAAAGACACTGGGTATTACCTAACCCGATAAAGTTATAAATTAAAGACGAATAAAATGATTTGTCACTTTGACATTTATTAAAAACCGGCTTCACGCTTTTTTACGTATAACTCTGCCTCCTCAGTCAGGAGGAAACCAGTGTTAAAACACTCCGTTAGCCACCTTCCGCCTAATTTTCGAGATTCAGAGTGTTGAATGGTAGAACTTAAGGTAGTTTTTTTTTTACTTCTATCTATATGAAGGGAACCTGGGAAACCAGTGTTAAGGCACTTTTTTCAAGGTTTACATTTTCATTGTAGGTACTATAAAAGTTCTACCTGCGTAAAGCTCTACATATATGTAGTAAGAAGGTAAAACATCTCGTCCCGGATCTTAGGTATATGTCGCAGAAAGCATTTTTTGCGACGACCTTACTTTAACCTAAAATGGATATAATAAATTATAATTCACACAATACGTTTCTTACTAGTAGGTTTTTTTTTTATAATAACAATTAAATCTTCCAATTTTATATGACCAAATAAAAACAAAAGCCAAAATATTTGGCCTTAGACAAAATATAGGTTTAAAATTTATAAGAAAAGACACTTTTGTTCAACTGATTTAAGCAAGAAGATTTTTTTATAAATCGGTAAAAACAGCCATGATTGTAGTATGAAACTCTATTCGGGGAAATAACAATAATACCTATTTCTCCAAAAAAATATTCAATAAAAGCTATATAAAGTATACAGGGTTATTAAACTCGCCACTTTTTTGTACCTATTTATTCATTTTAAAACTCTTACTTACTTTTATTTTTCTTGAACAGTTAATTATAACACTTTGCGATATAAAAAACTAACTGTTACAATATATTTTCATGAGAAAAGCTTTTATCTATGAAATGTTTGACCTTCAAAAATAGACTTTATTCCTTTAGATTAAAGCCTTAAATCTATTTATTTATTTTTTATAAGCGTTGTTAACATCGTCAGGACCACTCTAACATAAGAACATTACGGAAACTTGACCACAAGGCCTTCATTTAACTGTTTGTATGTAGAGCAACATTTGTTAAAACTGTATCTATAATTTGAACCTTATTACTAAGAAATAAGATGGTTTTTCAATTGAATATTTAAGTGCATTTTAAGAATGCGGAAAGAATAACCTACAGGTGTAGGAACATGCACATATCATTTCTATTCTTTCTTGGACACATGTCGTGGCAAGTTTTTTTTACAACGTTGACTTATTTGAGTGAATTAATTATATTAATTAAATGTTAACATATTATAACAAGCAGGTTGCTTTAAAATAAAAAGCACCTTTTGTTAAGTTCCCGCTACTTAACGTAATGCCTCAAGAATTTTGCAGTAGGTAGGGAACGGAAGTATCTTAATGGGGTAGTGTCTTAATATTAAGTTCTTAGATTTCCTCTGCTATCCTGCTGTGTGTGGGAGATCGATTCTGAGTTTATTATAAGTAGGTTTAGTGAACTGGTGGTAAATTACTTGACGTTCAAAAATTTATCACGTAACTTCTTATTTTGAATAAAATTATTTGACTTTGAACAGTATAAAGCAAAAAATAAAAAAAAATAACGTTATCGAGTCTCAATGGGACACCTTTTGATTGTTAAAGAGACGGTTATGGGTTCGAACCCAGACAAATGCACACATTATTATTATTCCATTCGGTCTGTCTGAGGACTCCCTTGCTTTGTGTACATAAGATCTCTCTCCCTATACGAAGCTGTAAGATATATTAAAATTTCAACATAAAGAACTCCAAAAGAAAATATTTAATTTGACTTAGATGATTGATTATAAATATCCTTACTAGTTATAAAGTGACATAAAATTATGTGCAACAAATTACTACACAACAGTTAATACAAAGGCGCTGTTGTAAAAAAGTAATGCTTTTTTAATAGCTTATGAAAGATTTCGAAGCCATCATATAAAGAAAATAATCTATAATCTGTTTTTGAGATTACAAAGAAATCTGTGTGAAATTATAAAAAAATCATTACCACTATGACTTGGTAAGTATTAGTATTATTTAATTGTATACATTGCCTTGGACGTCCTTGCCTTATATGGAATAGATCTACTCTTAATGTCATACTTGTCTCACATAGAATAAACTATTAAAAGCTTACGTAAACATTATATATAAAAAAAATAACTAAAATATTGCAAAAATGTTATGAGTAATGCAGAGTATGCAGGTTACATTTTAAATTGAAACTAAGGAAAAGAAAGAATTTATATAGAGCACCATTCTGTGTTATTTACAAATATTGCATTAAGAATAAAATATATATTATTTGCCTTTTTTGGAATAAGCCATTAGGTATTAAATTTGTAAAAGAAAGTGAAGCAAGGAGGTAAGCGAAGCGAGCAGAGCTCGAAGCACCCTTGCATAGCAGGCTATATATTAAAATATTTTTATAAAGATTTGAATGAGAGAGATTAGATATTCTATATGACAAGTCAATTAAACGTGCTTCTCAACAACCAACAATGTCCCGTATAATTATTTTTTTATTAATTTTGCGACGAATTTATAAGAAGTGATACGAGGGAAGGATCATAAAACCATTTTGTGTAAACCAATTGAACTTTTTTTTTTAATAAATAGAACAATAGGGTAATGGTAGATATAGAATACGTGTATTTTTAATTAAAGTAATATGTGATTATTTATTTAAAATCTCTGTGTATAAAGTCTATTAAAAGTTTATTTTAAATGGATTTTTTTAAATTTCTAAGCTATAAATAACAATGTACTTACTTCAGTTGGAGTTCTTGGAGGGCCTCAGTTTTTAATACTGATACTTATTCTGTCTAAAATAATAACTTATTGTTAAAATTACGAATTTTTTATAACTCTCATATTTTTAAAAATAAAATAAAAAAATATACAAGTCAGCCAAGCATGTGCCAATACTCGCAGTTACAAAATACATTCAATAATAGGACTAAATAAAGCAATTATTTATAATATAATGCAATATTATTATTATTATTATATTTGATTACTCATACTTTTTGTAACGGATATTATACGTATCATACAGGAGTACGGCTATTGTGTATGGAAGTCACGTAATAAATATTACGATTTAGAACATTCTGTATACTAAAAATTTAAGACGAATTCCAAAAAGTAGCGGCGTTGTTAAGGCAAAACATTAAAATCATCTTACGATTTTTTTTTTCCTTTTTCAACATGACATTTCTCGTAGAGTAAATATAACACTATATGTGAATGATTTTTTTTAGTAACAAAATCACGCTATGTAATCTATACATATATACATAAACTTACATAATGAATATTTGTTAACTAATAATAAAACTTAAAACCAAAAATAATAATCAAGGTAAAAAAAGATAAACAAGTAGAACAATTCAGTTTAAATTGAGTTAAATCTTAGGTATAGATTAATCTAATTATAATCACTTTACGATGGTGATTCATTAAAAGGAACCTTTTGTTGAAAGACTACCTTCCCCACTTACAGCCTGATTTTCCAGACATTGGCGTTTTGGCACAACGCCGCGCGCTGTCTACTAGAGTGGAGAAATAACAATTTTTTTTTCCCCTAAGTGGGGATAGAACCTACAACCATTGCATTTACAGTCAGGCACCATTCCACTAAGCTACGACACGACGGCCTTATTATAATATTTTGTTATCTTAATTTGCGACAAATAATGGTATGTATTTATTATTTTAATACGAGCCCACAACAACAAAAATTTCTAAGCTATGTTTTAATAATATTTATAAAACCTATTATAATTATCTAATAGTTATAAATCACACCAGTCCCTGCTATAATTGATGTTTTATTACATATTAATGAGAAGGCCTACTGACTTGTGGTAGGCCTTGATTAAACCAACGTCGTTTTCATTTATTTACATCGTTGTATATAAACATATTTTATATATAAGACAGATATTTAGAGTATAAAGGAATGTGTTTAATAATATTTTGATTAGTTATTATTTTATTACAAATGACTTCTGGAATAAAGGTATATTCATCAATAACATTTTAATCACAAATAAAGAATGATGTCGTCGTTAGGCAACTGAATAACAATGTAGGTATTTTTTCAAGCGATTTACTCTGAGAAAAATTATAGGAAACTCAATGTTATTTTGTAAGATCTTTTTAGAGACTTATTATCGTATAGGTTTGACTTTATTTTGTTTCAGATCCAGATAATTTTAATTTTTATATAAAAAACGTGAAATAAGTCACATTACCACATAGCGAGACCTAACTGTGAAAACTAATAGTTCCGCGTTAAAATTCAAACCATATACTTAGATCTACGGTCCCATTATTTCCCGAAAAAATTGTTAAGCCTAAATTTCCACCTCCAACGTTTTACGGAACCTTCAGTGGGCAAACCCGACACGCGCTTATCTGGTTTTTTACTATCCTGCCACAAAATCTTAAAAATGCAACGTTTATGTTAACATGACAGTCATCAGTTAAATTTATTAAATATAGTTTTACAAAACGAGTTCTTTTAATCTGTAGATAAAAAACGAAAACAACTGGGTCTGTAAGTAAAGTGACAGTACAAAAGGCACTGTACAGGCACCACGTGTGTGACATAAAAAGCCATTTATAAATCAGTGCAATGATCGAGCATGACTGATTCGATACGAATAAATGCAAAACTTGATACTAACGAGCAGTATTCACAAATAGTTAGCTATTACAGTTCACTAGATTGTATATTATTATATAAATATATATTATATATAGTAGTCGTCGCCTGCATCGTTTTTGGTGTAGGCTTTAAAACGTAAATGGAAAAACCCGAATTTTCCCTGAGTAGGTTAGAGACATGCTAAATTTCAATCTTCTAAGTTGATAACATTTTCATTTATTTTTAATTTTACTCATTACTTGGAGAATAGTTGTGTTTCAGGGGCACAAAGTATGATTGTAAGCGCTACTGGTTGTGGGTTCGATCCCCACTCGAGGAAATTTAATATGTATTTAAAGAGGTAAAACGCGGCGTGGAGTTCCACCACTTAGCACGCAATCTCCTCCTTCAAAATTCGACGGAAAGTAGGGAACAGAGTGTCTCAATAATAGGTTCCCTATGCCTACCCTAATGTGTGCGGGATACAGCGTGAAGCTAATTTAATTTTTTTTTTTTTAGTTTTGTCCGATTTACATACATAGATATCATTTCATATAAAATTAACTTTCTTTCATTAAAATATTTTTTGGATTGCATTGAAATGTTGTTTACATTGTTTACAATGTTTTTTATTATTTAATAATCGAAAATGAACATGCATCAGATATTGAAAATTACTTTACACAATTATTAGTTCTATTATATAAGCAAATTTTGTATATATAGATCTCATATATTACTAAAAAAAAAAATACTATTATCATAGTATATTTTGAAAGATTAGCGAAATCTATCCATGAATAGTATGAATAGTACGGTAATGTACATAATGTCAATGCAAAACGATATTAATGAAGTTGATTCAGAATGTGACGGAGAGAAAGTGCTTGCTATTTATTAGACGAGATATATGTTATTCCCATTTGTAACTGAACTTGCAGTAAAAGATATATCTAGTAATATAGGCATGTATGATAGTGACTTTTGTATAATAATGATGTAAAACATAGGAAAAAGTGTATGGAAATAGATAAAGAATGTACTCTATTTTCAATTTCGTTTTTTTTTTTCATGAACCTTGGCTTAGATATTTAAGCGCGTACTTTTGGTGTGTAAGTATGTTTGTCTACGAATTTCTCGGAAACTAAAAGTCATATGGAGATGATCCTTTTTAAATGAAATAAAATATGTTCCAATTTAGGTAACAGTCCAAGTTTAATTAAGAACAGTTCACTACTTTTTTTTTATTTCTTAGTATATTTGAGTAAAATAAACTTTACACATAAATAAATAAATGTTCCTACAATTAATCGCATTAGAAATAAGTTTGCTTCTAAAATGTAACACAAAGTATGACTTAAGTTTGAATAAAAAAAATCGAAAATTAAAAACGAAACCGTACGACGAATCACAAAACGCTATTACAAAATAATAACAGTAATCAAAATTTACTTTTAGCGAACAACTGTTAGAAATTGAAGTGAAACGTCGCCACGAGGCGGAAACGAGAAAAAACATGTGCTACAACAATTATTTAACAACTTTAATAAAACGATAAATGTACTTTCCTTTTCATTTTGAACATTTAAGGCATGCTGTGTTTTACTTGGGAACAACTTTATATGAACAAGTTATAGTTGATAGAATTGTTCAAAATTTGCGATTGGATGTTTATGGTATAATTAACAATTTTGCTCTTATAGTATTTTAAAAGCTTAAATTTTTACTTAATACTTTGTCAGTGGCTGTTTGTATATGTTTGTATTGTATATGTTTCAAGGTTTATGTTTGCAAATTTATCTTATTTGACTCTAAGCTGGACAGAATTGACTGAAGACGTACTGTGCTGATAGTTCAAATAAAAATATAATTTTAATATATAAAAAAATATAAAATAAACTTAACTTCGCTACACATTTATAGTGAAAGGTCCCTTACTTGCTAAGCTAAAGTACATCAAAGTCTATTTGACTTCATATAAGACATTAGTGTTATATTCATATAGATATAGAGAAATGCCGCTATGATGTTTAACTGTAAAGGCAATCATTGTAGGTTTGATTATCATGAGGAATATTCCACCACTCAATAAAAAATCTCGAAAATTAGACTATTAGGAACGGAGTGTCTCAAAGCTAGGTTCCCTTTACTTACCTTACCAAAGTAAGAAATATATGGCTATTTACAAGCGTGGAACCTTCATTGTTGTAAATAAGTTCACTTGGAACTTATTTACTCAAATGAGCGTGATTATTTTAAGCCTTCAAGTTTGCTCTTTATGATCTCTTAGAAGTGACTTACCAGAGCATAACGTTACGCTAGTATGTCGTCTGATTGCGAATCGTTGCTACATTGGTGTATGTCTAAATTGTGGTAATTTCCCATAAAAACGACTACCAAGGTTACATTTAGAAATTTGTTGGTACAAATTTAGATTTAATTTTTATTAAATGATTAAAATAATCTGTTTTAAATGTTGCGCGTGCGTTTCTACACAGAATTAGAAAAAATATAACTTTTTGTCTACTTAATGGATATCGATGAAATTTTTATGTTTTCTTATTTTTTTAAACCATTAGTTAGGCTTTGTTTTACTTAATATCTTTAATGATAATTTGAATTAGTTTTTGGGTTCCTATTTCAATTGACGTTTATATTGCTGAGGATAAATTAATTTCTATGAAAAGTATGGACAATTTATTTTAAACTACTAGTATTTAATGATATTTCTAACTCGTTAATTTCTTTGTTTATAGGAACACATACAAGAAGTGCTGGATAAGTGGACACAAATCGACGATGAAATCTGGGCGAAAGTGATAGTATTTGAGAAGAATCGACGTGTGGCAAAGGCATATGCGCGCGCGCCGGTGCTCACTATCAATGGATCAGATGACGGTTTCGATGGCATGAGGTAAGTTTCAATAATAGTATGTTGAACTTACTTCAAGTCTCTCTGGAGAAATAGCTAAATCATATTGAAAAATTAAGCAGTCGTACTGTTTTGCAATATTTTTTTCGCAAGCTAGTAGTTTTTAGAGGAAACCCTAAAATGTATTCAGTTAAATACTATTGATGTACTTTCTGTAAATTTTCAATTATTAATTGTTTTTGAATAATTTATATATTATTTGTCTTTTGTTCATCAAAATCAGTTCCATCAAAATCAGTTCCATCAAAATTTAATTATGACTTAATTAAATTTTGATGGAACTTTCGTATTAGAAGTCGTTTTAACTAAAAATTTACTTCGTAATGTTACTGTCAAAACCAGTCATTAAACAGACACGACTTTACATATTTTCTAATATGTGACTATAAATAGAATTTAAGTTCTCAAATAAATATACCACAAACTAAATAACTCAACAGTATAAAATCAGCAACTTAGCACACTCAAAAGCTGTAAAGTGCTCGACAAGACTATATTAGAGTGGCGATTACAATGATTTATTCATATTGCAAAATACCGACCAACCAAGCCCTGGCACGTGGCGCCCTACATTGAGACTAATTATACGACTGTATCAGTCAACTATCTCGAGGTGAATGTTAAATTTTGTATAAACTTCGAATAATATAATTTTTCATATTATATTTGTTAAATTATGTTTTAAAACAGCTAGAAGGTATCTGCCTCTTGGTGATAGTTATGGGTTGAAATTCTACTTTAAATATTCGTTTAGTCAAGATATAATGAAGCATCTATGTCTGTAAGTAGTTCTTAGGGCGAAAATGTCTACGTCCGCTAACTATTGAACACTAAATGAAACTAATAAAAGTAATGAAATCGATAATTATTTAGAACCAATTACTTTTAAACGTATCATTGTAAACTTGTCTCCCGAAGCACTCGGCAAAATTAGAACTGATAAATCTATCATTAAGATGTTTTTTACCCGATAACCAAAAAGATAGGTTATATAAGGAGTAAAATACGATATTGAGTTCGCGATTTGAGTCACTACTCCTATCCTGATCTTTTTAATAAAAAATACTATATAATACGTACAAAATGAAAGAAGTGTCAGAATAGAGTGATCTAACACTGACATTTTTCCCTTAATATAAAAAAATCTGCAATTATTCAAGTAAAGACATATTCAAACAAAACCAGGGTTCGCGGTTGTGGGTTGGATTCTCACACTGAGGATTGAAATATTAATGTTACCTTGCTCTAGTGTGTCAAAGCGCGGCGTTGAGTTCCATCACTCGTCCCGCAATGTCTCAAATTGATCTGAAAGTCGCGAAATATCTTAACACTAGTTTCTCTCTGCCTGCTTTGCTATATGCAGAATACGTGAAGCTAATAAAACACAAAGAAAATAAATGTCAATACATCCCTACAAGTCAACCCTAATTGTAATACAAACGAGATCCTTTTCCACCTACTACGACACTCCATACTGTTGAGTGGAGCGGCACAGCTGCATTACACAATCCCCGGTGTGATAATTGGTTACATTGCAAATCGCTGGTGGACTAGATTAAATCTCTAAAGTCTATATAACGATGTCGGTTTTATATAACAAAAGCGTGGAATTTGGAAAATATTGCTGTAATTGAAATGTTGTGGAACGTTCAATATTATTTTTTGTGTATTTATTTTTGTAAGTAATATTTTTTTATTATAATTTTGATGGCTAACACTAAGTTTGAACTTTTTATTTCGCTCGATGTAGCCTTATAGCTTTGGATTGGATTTAGTTCACAGGCAGAGTTTTTTTTTCTTTTCAGTTTAACTCTGTTTCCCGCATACAGCAGGGTAAGCAGAGGAAACCTAGTGTTAAGACACTCCGTTCCCCATTTTCTGCTAAATTCTGGAGACATTGTGTGTTGAGTGGCGGAACTCAGCACCGCGCTTTGACTGGCATAGTTATTTTTAAGTAATATTTTGTTAAAACATACTGTAACTTTAGTTCATGCGTAGCTATCATAAGCTTCCACGTAATTTCACAACGCGTCGTAAAAGACAAATTGCTTAAATCGCCAGATTTCCTTTCCCAAGTAAAAATACTTGCCACTACGACGAAATAAAATCACCGACGCGCAAACAAGGTCGCCTCGAATGTTGCATTTATTTTTATAAGTAAATATTAGTTAATATAATTTTAGTAATTGTAAAAAAATATTTTGAGAAATAAATTTAATTTACTGACCGAGTGAATAATACGTCGTATTTTAATCTTTATTATTTTAATTTATTTAATATTAGGGAATGCCAGAGATTCTTCCGAGGATTCCGGAAATCTCCGGAAAAAATATTGCATCGATTTTCCAAAAAAAAATTAATTAAAAGTCTTATATATGAAAGAAATTTTTCAACTCTAATAAAACTATTATTCACTTTGAGATGGCGGATAGTGCGCGATGTCATCTCAGCGTCGTAATGACGCTCAAGTCTAGAGCATTGAGGTAGGTTAGTGTTTTCAATTTTATTTATTTTTACTTCTCCTTCTGATGGTAAGGAGGAATCGTTTATTATACTTAATGATTACATTTAATAAATTTATATGTTTTTTCACAAAACAAATAATTATAATATTATATCTTTTTGTCATTTTATTGTAATTTTGTATTCTTTCTTCCAACGCACTATGCCCGTTTTTCTCAATAGTTTAGTTTTTTTTAATATTCTTGTTAGTTTTATACTGAAATAAAGGGTTACTTTTTTGTTTATGCTATGTTTAGCTTACTACCTACTTGATTTTGATCAAAAATAAGTTATGTTTTAGTACATAATTATCAATCATCCATGTATCACATTACTTAAATTTCTTAAAATGGTTATCTGTAACACAAAAATTAACAAAAAAAACCAAATTACAACATCTAACCACAAAAAACTCAAACTTCATATAACTTAAAACAAATTCCAATTTATCAAATTCTTTTAGCCCGATAACACTGAACAGTAACTAAATAAATATTGACTCCACTAGGAAGTGTCGTAGACTCCCTGAAGTCGGCTATCAGATGCACACACACGAATTTCACCATTTTAATGAAACTACACATAGATTTAATTAGCCAGATCAGTACGGGAGCCACAAACAATAAAGATCGAACATTTCCCACTAATAATTAGGACTGGTTTACGTCTGTGATAGGGAAACCGCACCGACGTTAATTTCGTTTGAATTAATGGAGTTTGGTGCGCAGGAAATAAATACGCTGCAGTTCTTCAGCTTGGTTGATTCATTTTGTTGTTTTGTTTTGGGATTGTTTTGCGGATTGAAATGTGCTTAAGTAATGGTGAACTGTCAGTATTTATTTGTATATTAGTTGTATTTTAATTAGGAAGTCGTGGATTTTGTTATGGGTATTTATTTAGAAATAATTTTATCTAAAATTATAAGTCTGAACCTGTTGTACTTAAGTTTAAAAGTAATATCTTTAATATTTGATCAAAACAAATTAACAATAGGAAAAATTTTAAACTTCTAAAAAGTATTAGATGGCAATAAATAAAATCACGCAAGGTGCTCCTGATGATAATCGATATATTTACAATAGGGAGGAAGTAAACATTGTTTGAGAGCAAAAATGGTGTAAACTACAATGCACTGACCCGTCGGCGCGGTCAGGGAGACTGGATATGTATCTGATACTGTGTTATTTATGTGTAATTCCGAATTCAATACCCCTTTTGTCATAGCTAGGTTTGTGTTTAGAAAAGCTGCAGTAGTCCTTGAAGTTCTAAGTTTATATTACTATAAAAAATAATATACCTACTATATTATAGATTAAATATCCCGAATTCTAGATTCTCTACCCTGTTAATTTCAAGATACAGAATAAAGGTAAAAAACATTTATTTCGGTGAATAGGATTTGAATCCACAACTAACTTAGTAAAACAATTAACTTTGCCTCTGTAGTAAGAATTTATTAGCTGAAATATAACGAAATTCTAAATCATAACAATTTAATATTGGTAAATTGACCAGGTGTATTGTCGCCTTAATTCTATGCCCAACCTCGACGATAATGTCTCAGCAATGCATACGTTGGGCGGCACGCGCACAAATACCTTTACAATATACGACTCATATCGTATGCGAAAAATTTTTTCACTTTGGTATTTGTTTAATAATTTATTTTAATTATATTTAATTCTTATTATTAACGACTTTTGTGATAATGACACTACCGTCTGTTAAATGCAGAGGTCAAGTATTTAATATCAATCCATTAGAAGGGAATAGTTGCTTTGTTTAATAAAACTACTTTTCACGGATTTTATAGCGTGTAATTCATTTATTTACAGTAAGCCCCACGTTTTGATTGCTTTGAAAACTGTGATCGGAACCAATTGTAAAATTTATATCTGATAAAAAGGTACTGCGAAAAGTTGTTGTGAAAAGTAAAGTCATCGTGAAAATTTGAGAAAGTAAACAATATGGTTTGAACATATGGTTTTTGTTACGTGATATTTGTTTTCAAAAATATGATATAGAGTAAAAATATTACTTTAAATAATGGAAGTCCAAAAGAAAAGGCTAAACGCTAACAAAATATCTGTTTTTATAAAGATCTGTTTATCTACTGAGCCCGTCAATAGTATTTGCAAGTAGTCGGCACGCGTCTACATTTCTTTATACGTTGCGATTTTAAATATTTCTCAGTTAACATATAAGACAAGCAAAACTGTTTTATCTTTATATAAGATAATATTAAATCTATATAAACTATTAGTCTAAATGTTTTAATAAAGTAGGTAGGTACTCTATATATATTAAGCAAATCAAAATTAATTTTATAAAATCTCTTATACATCAACTATTTACAAATGTTCATTAATAAAAGAATATTCTAAAAAATATTTTATAGAGCTCAGTTGTTAAATATAATAAAATTAATCTTATTAAACTTAATAACAAGATTAAGTATAACTTATAGAGAGAGGCCAGTTGCGGCACTCAACACGGAAAGTGGGGAACGGTGGTCTGTGTGCGAGATACAGCGTGAAGTAGATTTAATTTTTTTTAAGTATAATTTAAACAATATTTTAATAATTCCATAATAAAGATCCCCTATCTGCCAACAGATTGTCGCATACAGTCGCTCATTGTAAAAGATCCTCAATCCACGGTCGCATAACTATTATGTGTTGCAATAGAATTAGCTGAATGTTATTGTTTATTGTGTTCTTATCGATATCTCGGCTGTGAGTTCGCGCGGAACTCCGTGCGCCCGCGCAGCACAATACGTGTACAATGGAGGGCCTTGGTTTTTGTGGAAACGTAACATGGTAGCTAGATTTTCATTGATTGGGTATATGGAATTATGCGTTTGGTTTTCATATTTTTGTTTCCTTTTTTTTTATTTATTTTTGGGGATTTATTTTTTGTTTTTATTTTAAGCAGGACATTTTGGTTGATACGACATATGTGTCTACGACATTTTTTGTGGATAAAATAAAAATTATTTGTAAGATAGTCGTAGTAAATTAAAATTATTTAATTGATCGTATCTTTGTACATATCATTTTTTTTGTACAAAAAAGGAAAGAAGTAAATGATTAAGCTCTCATGTTTTTATATAAAATTTTAATTTATAATATTTACTACGATAAAGAATACTTTGCCTCTTACTATAATTCAGGAATAAAGGCAAAATAGTATCTAACATTAAACAACTTTTTACGAACGACCTGAACATTTTATAAATTTGTAGGCATACCAAACACTTAGATTTGTTATACCTGCATATTTTAGAAACAATAAAATTATACATTGGTCACATTTGTAAAGACAAGCCTGTCAAATCTACATTAGGAGTTTAACTCCTACGTGAATAATTCAAGACAATAAAACAACTGGCGCCACTACAGATCCTGGTTGACAATACAACTTAATATAAACTTTATATCTTAGATATAACATTCAATACAATGTTAGCTTAGATCAATAGATTTAAATCAAAATATATCCCTTAGTTTATAATAACAATGACATATTTCCACGACCAAATTCAACTTTAAACTTTACGCAACTGAAATTTAAAGTGTATTGTTTTGTATCATAAATAGTATATACAGCTTCACGCTGTATCCCGCATACAGCAGGGTAGGCAGAGGGAACCTAGTGCTAAGACACTCCGTTCCCCACTTTCCGCCGAGTTCTGCAGGCATTGCGCGTAGAATGGCGGAACCAAACGCCGCGCTTTGCCTCGACACCAGAGCGAAGAAATGAAAATATAAATGTAAGTACATATTTTATCTCCTCGAGTGGGGATCGAACCCACAACCAGTCGCGTTTACAGTCACACTTTGTGCCCCTGCGCCACGACTGGCCTCACATGTCATAAATACTGTGACATAATTATCAGTTAGTGTATTGTCCACTTCGTTACATCTGCGGTTACGATTGGAAAGTAGGACGACATTGAGGTAGGCTTTTGCAAGCAATCTTATTGGTCAGTGTCAATGAATTCGTTTCAGACGTTATGCAACACGCTTTGTTATATTAAATGTAACAATATCTGAATTCTGATAGCGTAATAAATCAAATGTGAGCACGTAGCTTGTACAAAATACGACCTTCTACTCCTACGCGATCATTTCTTTAATCTAAAAAGCTGATACTGTTTATATGTTTTAAGTTTGTGAAACGTTGTTGTATGGGATATTTTGGTTAGCAAAAAAGTATGAAACGACCAAAAAATTTATTATTTTTATTAATTAGTTGTACCGATCATACTATACTTTCATAAACACTATCTTATCATGCCCTAGATAACATAGAACGTTGCATGCCAGATCTAATTCAATTTAATTCGCCCAATTCGCCTTCTAACTCGTAAGAATTCAATTAAGATTTAACGCATTTCGCGCATGCGACGGTTTCGTGACGCCTAACGTTGTTTCTAAAGTGGTCAATCCTACAAAGGCTGAACACTCTGTAATACCTTAGACTAGTGCTCATTTTCAAGCGACTACCATAAACGTCGTAACTGACAATATATGCAAATGCTCACAATCTGATTTTCGACTGCACGTGGGATATTTAGAGTAGCTTCTGTGTTTTATTACTGATGACTCGTGTAGATACGACCCACGGAACCTACGGTCCTTATCCGCCATTAAAGGGTTGTCATACTCCAATTTTGCACGCCAGTATATTAAACGCCTAACGATCACTTTTGCTTTGTTAGTACAGAATGTCCGTCATGTTTAACATAGTCGTGCTTATGATTGTTTTGATACGTTAATGTTTTCACTGTTAAATATGAATTTCTTAATAATAATGCATATAATGCAGTATTTCGAGAGTGGTCTTTAGTTATTTAATTTAAGCGTTCTAGCTGACTGCGCTATACTTATTAGTCTTATTTAAAAGTTTCTTTCAATGTATAATTTGTAGAAATTTTATTTTAAATATCTCTTTAAGCAATTTTACAAATATCAATCAATACTTTAAATAAGCAATGAATTAAATCGCCTAATGAGCCTTCTTATAATTAATAATGTAGCCACTTATCTATGATAAAAAAAAGATAAACGAATGAAATATATTTGACCTAATTTTATTTAATCGATCATATTGTTCAATGATATATCGATTATATTCGACTCGCTTCAGCGAAGTAAAAGTCTATTGTTTTATATAACCGTCAATTAGAAGTAGCTCAAAGGCGACTATGACTTAAAATATATATTAATATATATTGCGTAATTAGTACTTTTGAAATTTCTATTTTTTTTTCAACGATATTCATTTGTTGTATCATCAATAAATGAAAAGTGTACCCACACATGCATGCGATTGATTGAAATATCCACTTTTTGCTTATTATTGTGATGAATCCGGTCGTGGCGCAGGGGAAAAGAGTGTGACTGTAAAATCGAATGGTTGTGGGTTCGATCCCCACTCGAGGAGATGAAATATTTAGTTACATTTATATTTTCATTTCTTCGCTCTGGTGTCGAGGCAAAGCGCGGCGTTTGGTTCCGCCATTCTACACGCAATGCCTGCAGAACTCGGTGGAAAGTGGAAAACGGTGTGTCTTCACACTAGGTTCCCTCTGCCTGCACTGCTGTGTGTGAGGGATACAGCGTGAAGCTGATTAAAAATCATTGTGACTTTTTCTAACAAAATTCAATAAATTTATAAGTTAATATGAATTACAATTTCTGATGTGATTTAAATCTAAAACCATTGCATCACTAGCTTCAATTTTTTTTTTAATATTACACAATTTTTAACGATTACGTCATTCATGGTCATAATTCTCAATTAATCCAAACATATAACCCCATATAGAGATTTAATTTCACGCGTGTGATTAGCGCTCAATAATAAAATGGCTGTGGTTTACTAAAAAGCTTTTGTAACAGCACAATTAGGCGCATATAAGTTATAATGGCTTACAATTTGTTAGGTAAAATCGCCTGTGGGTGTACATTGTATAAATTATAAAGCTTATTATCTATGTTATAGATATATAAAAGTCTTTCATTACTAAATAAATAACTCAAACGAAACTTTAGCGTCGCGCTGAATCCCGCACACAGCAGGGTAGGCAGAGGGAACCTAGTGTTAAGACACTCCGTTCCCCACTTTCTGCCAAATTCTGGAGGCATTGCGTGTTGAGTGGCAGAACTCAACGCCGCGTTTAACCTCGACACCAGAGCGAAGAAATAGAAATATAAATTTAAGTAAATATTTCATCTCCTCGAGTGGGGATCGAACCCACAACCAGTCGGTTTTACAGTCACACCTCGTGCAGCTGCGCCACGACTGGCTTCAAACGAAACTTAGAAAGTTAAAATTTGACTTTTACTGGTTGTGGGTTCGATCCCCACTCGCTGGAGATGAAATATTTACTTAAATATACCCTGCTATGTGCGGGATGAAGCTGATTTATATATACACATTACACACACATAATTTGTAATTGCATAAGATTTAAAGTGTATAATAGATTGCTGTAATTTTTATTGTGATAAACCCTGCAGTTATGTGTTAATTATTCTATACACAACGAGTATATGGTGTGGTGACCTTTGTATGTGTAATACTCGTATGGGTACAGTTAGGAACATATTGCATGTAAATGACTTATGTAACGGTTACTTATTTGTGTGATTATTCGTTTTTATATATATTTGTTTTATAGCCGTCGTGGTGCATCTGGCTGTAAACTAGCGGATGTGGGTTCGATTCCCATTCAGAAGAAAGAATATAGCTAAATTATTTTCCCGCTCTGGTAGACAATGCGCAGCATTGAGTTCCGCCACTCAATACGTAATATTTCTTAAATTGAGAAACGGAGTGTTTTAACACTAAGTTCTCTCTACCTACCCTGCTATGAAAGAAAAAACTTGAAGTTGTTTTTTTTAATCGAAAGCGAAATTTTAAACGTATGCTTATATCTAGTTTCGCAATGATATAATTAATTAAACTTCGCATGCTTTCAAAATAATGACATATTGATAAGACCTACGTGTGTCACGATCGCGCACTTATACCTACATTTGATTGAATGTGATACCCTCAATGTTGTAACGTATGGTAAAATATTTCAGAAATATAAATTATATTATAACAGAATTTCTTCTGTATAATTATCTAGTCCTTTTACATAAATATGAGGTTGTTGCAGCTTCAGTCCCTACTTGAAGAATTGAATTATTTTCATTTTGCCATTCAAAATGCGATATTTTGAATTCGGGCGTGATGCTTGTTGCCAACACAACTTTTATCGTGGTAGTTCTTTATAACATTTTCTCCTAGGGAACATGGTAATTGATTGATTTAAAAAGTAAAATCGAATTTAAATTCCCAAAAATAGAATTGACATACGAAAGTGTGGAACGAAATGTCTTACCGTCTACGCCTCTATGTCCATGCATGCTAGGAGACAGGGGATGTATAAGCGGCATTACAGAATGAATCTAAAAAAAATAGGTATAAATTTATATTCTTATTATGTTTCACAATAGATAGTGTTAAATAATCATTAAAAATAGCATGATTTATAACTAAATTCTTATATGGCTGTGCATACTATATATTTTTAACACTATCTATATATAGATAGTAAAAGTAAATAAGAAAAAGTTTTATACAAATTTAAATCTTACTTCAATGTTGTATGACCTACATTTGAGCGTTCAATTTCTAATTGCATTATCCATCTTATGTTGAAACGCTGTCATTTTGACTCCTTAAATTGGTCAGGTAACCTTTTGCTCGTCTGCTCGCTTGAGCAAGATGTGGAGGTCGATCGAATTAATTTGCAACTAGGTATATATTATAATTATAATGCATCGAATGCTAATAAATTTGAAATGTCTTTGCAATAAAAATCACTTTTAATATGTTAAACATGTAAATAATAACATTATTTTTGTTTTGATATAGATACCTAGCTTAAAGTTACTATTATTAGTTTTTAAGAATCAGTGGAGTAAATTTAAATATATTTTTAAAATTTAAATATGAAATGATGATTTAAATATGATATGAATTACTTAATTTAATTTAATAATAATAAATTATCATAATATTTTTTTCAATTTTATTGACTTTTTGAAGATTTCAACCAAGGTAATCTTTCCATATTTATAATTTTTGTGACAAATGACAAAGTTCAAAACAATTTGACATATAGTAAGTACTGAGGAAGTAAAAGAAACTGGACTTGACCATAACTTAAGGTCAGTCATTAAATTTTCATTAATTTTGTTATGTACGATATATCCTTGAAATTAAAATAAAACATAGTTTAGTAATTACTCATTAGTAACGTGGTACCGAAATACCATATAATAGGTTTATATCCAATAACTTAAGTAAATGTCACAATTGTATTACAAACGCAAAATACTGACTCAATTAATGTACATTAAATGAAAGCTAAAGAGTTTGTTTGATAAAACGCGTTTATCTAAGGAACTACTAATTTGCTATGAATAATTATTTTTGTGTTGGATACTTTATTTATCGTGAAAGGCTATAAGATGATATTATATCATATTGGTTTAGCTATGTGTTAAAGTAAATTACTTGTTTTTATTTGACCTGTAGTGAATATTAACTTTTAATAAAATTAATTATTAATAATATATACAAATACTACACTATATTCTATTTTCAAATTTACTTAAAACTAAATTGTTAATATTTATATTTATTAAAATCATCCACACGCAGCGCATTCGCATTACAAACTTGTTTCGAGTTTTTTTGCTGTGCGTGACGTAGCCTGCTTGCTAGCTACGGGTAAAGAGTCGGCTACTATCGCTTGCGACGTTCACTTGTTTTAATATTGTACTCATTGCTTGTATTCAATTTTAAGCCTTATCTTCTTGCTATTACGTATCTGTTTCGCTTATCTATTTCTTTTACTATTTCTTTAAATTTCTTTCTTTCCTTCTGTGAGTGTGTAAAATTATTCTCTTTTGTATATCTTCTTAAGTGTAAATAAATTTGGACAATTATTCCACAAAATTTTGGAAATTTAATTTCACTCCATAATTAAAAATATAAAATATTATTAAAATAGCGTATTTCACAAAAACCGCTATAGACCACAGGAGAAAACCGCG
The DNA here is from genome assembly GCA_013421005.1 of Heliconius erato x Heliconius himera. Lineage (NCBI taxonomy): Eukaryota > Metazoa > Arthropoda > Insecta > Lepidoptera > Nymphalidae > Heliconius > Heliconius erato x Heliconius himera. The sequence continues at coordinate 85,428 of JAATLQ010016960.1, read as the reverse complement.
GATAAAAGCTAAACCAATCAATAAAATCCGACATTGTGTCACAGAACACAACGTCGCCTTTTGTTGATTAGTGTTTAAATTGCCAAAAACATATCTCAATATTAAATGTAAATATATAATATCATATACATAAACATAAATAAACATTTACATTTGAACCTATAATTAAACTAGACACATATATCAATATAAAGTAATTTATTAAATACTTAAAAAAATATACAAAAAAAAAACTTTTAAAAATGTCACTCTAGGAAGGTATGTCAATATGAATCAAAATTCGTGACGACCACATCCTGCTGCATACTATCAATGGTACAGTAGGAGTGGCGAAGGTCGCCAGGTTCGATTCTGTGCTTGAACTCGTAATACATTGTTCGCTTTGAATGGAATTAAACAGTTTAAGATGGCGACTGATATATACTAGGCAATAAACGTGTAAATGGTTTAACATATGTAAAGTTGTTATCGAATTTGCTGAGTAAAGAAGCTTGCCGCCCACATTAATTTTATCGAAGCAATGCTATACAATAATAGAGTTTTATTTAGGAAACATGATAATCGATTTATTTTATAGAAAAATCGATATATTTATTTTTTAAATAGTACTGACATACGATTACGATATTAAATCACAACGCGTATAGGACAATTTCACTTTCTCTAAAAGGAAAGTAAATTCTTATGTAAAACATGGACATTTAAAAGGTGATAATTTCTAAATCGGCCCTCGTGTTACATATTGTGAAACAATGCTGCTGGGTGTATTTCTAGTTTTTTTTATTTACATAAATCTTTTTTCTTATTTCAGTAGCCGAAATTTTAAAATGACTTAGCAAGTAAAAACTCAAAACATTGTTAAATAACCGAAAAATTACACTTTAAATGTCAATGAACACCGCTCTTTGTTGAACTAAACTGGACAAGCATACATATTTTAAATATAATTCAGGTACTCACAGTTAGGGTTAACTGTAAATTAATTGATAATTTTTAGTTTTGACACTAGGTTCCCAAGTTCCCTCTGCTTACTCTGTATGTTCAGGATTCAGCGAGAAGCTAAAAAGAAAATAAAAGAAAAATTGCAATCATATACATACAGATAACAACATCTGAGCTCTACTTCGCACTTCTCTCGCACAAAGTAAGATTTACACTTACATTAGCAACACTTGTGTGGTCCATTGTAGTTCAATGAGATATGATCCAGCATCCAATGCCTTACTTATGTCACATCCTCACCAATGAATAAAATGCTTAATAAATCACAGAGACACGGTGTTCGTTTACGCCTATCTAAGATCAATAAATTTTGTATTATTTTATTCGCAGCGACTACAAATTATTATTTTATTTTATCAAATAATGGATTGTATGAAAGGTTAGTGCCTACTTGTTTGAAATATATCATTTTATTTATCCTTGGCAAGTACTATATCTTATTTAATATTCATAAATATATGTTTTATAAGAGTAAGGACAGGCAAAGTAGGAAAAGAATGTCGTAAACTAAATATATCTATCTATTACTGTAAAGAAATTAAATTATGACGATTAAATTATGTAAATTGATGGATCAGTCTTGAAATTTCTTTATTTTTTTCTAATTCATACTTAGATTATATTATGTACTCTTTTTAATTGTACCGTATCGTACATTAACATATTATATTTATTAAAGGAAAATTATATAGTTCTTATAATAATTTTTCTATAATAGTATTAGTTAAGCCCTAAAAACAAAATTTTACCTTAAGCCACAAATTACACATTTTTTTAACCATGAAAAATTGATTATCTAATAAGAAAATGTTTATAAACGAGTAAAAAGAAAGTATTTTAAATAAGTGATATTGACACAGATAGTAACTGGAGCATCTGTAATTGATAATAAAAGGGAATAATGGAAAAAAGAAAGTAAGTAGTGATCCACGTTGAATTCATTTTTACGCTCGACAAAATGGATTATAGCAACACAATACTATGAATATGCTTTTATTTGAATCAAATCTAATCAGCTTCACGCTGTATCCCGCACAGAGCAGGGTAGGCAGAGGGAACCTAGTGTTAAGACACTCCGTTCCCTACTTTCTGCCGAATTCTGGAGGCATTGCGTGTTGAGTGGCAGAACTCAACGCCGCGCTTAACCTCGACACCAGAGCGAAGAAATGGAAATATAAATTTAAGTAAATATTTCATCTCCTCGAGTGGGGATCGAACTCACAACCAGTCGGTTTCACAGTTACACGTGCCGCTGCGCCACGACTGGCTTCGATGCTTTTATTTGAAAATTTAAAATTTGTTAAAGTAATGGAATATAAGCTTTTACTTTCGCGAGACTACTTGGAAATTCATGATTTTGAGCGTCAAGTTATTGGTGGCGGGGTGTCAGTTATATTGAATATGTTTCGATAATATCAAGTTGAACCTAAAATGTTTACTTTTTGGTTAGGTATTCTTCCATTTCTTAAATAAACCGCAATGTTTTTCGCTACTGAACAGTGTATAGAGAAAAATATACACAGAATCATTGTCTTACAAAATACTGATTGTATTCACGTAAATCAAAAGAAGTTAATTATTAAAATAAGTTATGTTTCCATTTAATACAAAATAAATTAATATCAATCAGGAAATAATTTTAACATGGCGTTTTATTAACAAATTATCTACACCTCATTAAACTGTGATAAACGATACATCATAAATGAATACGCTAAATCATTTCATATTAATATTAGTATCCCAAAATCCATACAAACGCATCCAATAAATCAAAACAAAGATGTTCAATCAGCCTAATTCTAAAAGCAAGGTGACAGAACGCATCCGGACAATCACGATCCTTGGCACGAAACATCGACACGGATCACATCACTAGCTCTATTGTCTCAAGATCGACCTACAGCGGTCACATACGATTTAGTGGATTGTTTTGGTTTATTGAGAACAGGGTGGGGCCAAGGATGAATAAAACAAATAGTAGCAAATATACCTATGTGTATTTTGTTTAAGATTTTTTGTAAAAAGGTAAACGATAAAAGTATTATCGTTTTATGCCTGCCATTTACCAAACCTGCTATTTACCAAAGGACCAAAAGCACAAATTTGTTTTTGCGTAATATATAGAAAATTTATTTAACCACATACTATCCCTTGCCATTTTTCGGTTAATATTGAGGCTCTTTGTATACGCTTTGATATCTGAAATATATGGAAAAATATAGAATCAAACGTTTTTTCTTCGGCACCGCTCTCTGTCACATATAAAGCAGAGTAGCCAGAGAGAGAGCTGTGTAACAAAACACCGGTCTCCACTTTTCTCTAACTCAACGCCGCCATTTACCAAAGTGAGAAAATAAAAATTCAAAACAATTCGTTGCCCCAGATCGACATCTAATCGGCAACACTCACCACTCGTTAACAGTTACACGCTACTTAACTTTATTAAAAAAAAAACATTTTGTCGCATCATCTTTAGAATTTACTTAATCTTAACTTATTTAGCATTCAGGAACCTTGGCAATTCATTAGGCCTATCACAAAGGGTGACCTAAGTTGAACTTCAGTTACTTGGCCAAACAATCCTTTACATACTTAAGTTATTTACAACGTATTGTAATCGCTAATTAGTTTTACATTACCAATTGTCTTGTGACAAGGACGCTGTATTATCTTAATATGAATTAAAATTTTGATAATTAAAGAAATTATGGTTGAGTCAAAAGTTACTGTTAACTCTATATAATATAGAACTTATACATTTTTAGTATTTTTTGAACATTGCAAATAGTTTGAATAAAAGATGAAACCATCTTGGTCTATCTGATTGTAGCACGATGGTTGTGATTTCTAATAAATTATTCTTAATTCCACGCTCTAATAAGATAACACGCGGCGTTGAATTCCGTCAATCAACACACAATGTCTTAAATTTGAAACACGGAGATCGGAGCACTTTGATACTGCTGTGCCTACTCTTCTACCCTATTAACAGGATAGTGTGCGAGGAACATAAAAACTAAAGATATCATATCAAGGAAATACCAACGTGTCAACGTTCCACAAAATGTTTCCTACGCGTGATTATAGAGTGTATGAATTGTAAGTAAATCCGGTACCAACCAATCAGCTTTTACTTTCGACGAGGCTGCGCTTACGCTTCCGCGTACGAAAGTGATTCCAATCGAGTTTAATCGATTATCGATAAAATTATATGTGTCATAAAAAACATTTTTCAACTGTTGTTCAATCTGTTTTGAATATAAAGACAAAATTTGTATAAATAACGTTCTTGTTATTTATACAATTTTTTTCTCATATTATTTCGTTTCTCATATTATTTTTTAATTATAATGTAGTGTATTTATTATATTGAGAATTTATAGTGTAATCATTATATAGTATGAAGAATATATCCATTTTAAAATAATTATATCATATTTATTTAAACATACATCTGCTATCGATTCTAAGAGTATCGATATTATTTATACTTTATTCCAATCACAACTAAGTACACATGTTATATAACGGAAATTGATACTTAACAACTTTCATTCATCAACTGCTCTACTACGTTAATTAGTAAAAAGTAAAAATATTTTACTTTTATTATAATTCCGCTATGCCCATATAAAAAAATAAATGATTTATTACAATAGTATCATCTTCAAGGTACGTATCGTATGTTTTTGGTGGTTGCAGCACTTGGATGCTTTCCAATAGGAGCGAGTTCTAGTCCCGCTGCGTTTAAACTTTTAAACTTTTTTGAAGTCCTATATGAACATTTTAACAACAATAAAAAATATGTAAAATTTTTACACTTTTAAATAATCTAACTTAAAAAATACACGGAAATCGGCATAAAACTTTATGGCCATTGCCTTAAAAATAAAAGTGTGAAGTAAATCGTATGATGTTTCCGTCACTCGATATGCGGATCATTCGCAAATCTCGACACGACATTACAATTATAGACACGGTACGTTGTACTTATCTATATATTATCGACATATATGGTTAATAAAATATTATACATGTTAATAATATTATCATTTAATCTGTATTTCTGTTAGAGGATATAAAAAAAATATTCTGAGTTTCCTGTATAAAATTATAAATAATTGAAAGTCTTGGGGTTCCTCTTTATATATGTCTAATCAAGGATAATTTTTTTTATGTGAATTTTAACACGGCGGTCTGAGTACGTATGCCTTATCGGTTTTAAGATGCTATAATTATGATTTTTCCATTTAATATAAATTGGTTATTTAAAAACCATATTAAAATTTAAACAACCAAGTGTAAATAAGTAATTCTGTACAGTACAAACAAATAAATAAAAAATGAATAAAGGTAATAAATATAATTTAAACTTTTTATAGGAATTTTAATTCAAAATAAAATATAATAGTATGCTAATTAGAGACCCATTTGGTGTCTTATATCAGGACGTATCTAATCAACTCACTTTTTTAAGCTTATGTAAATAAAATGTCGGGTGGTCACTCCAAGTCCTCTCAATTTTTTTGTTATTTTAGATGCGGTAAAAACATGGCGCCTTAATTTTATGGATACAAACTTGTTTGTGAACATAATTTGACATTTAATAACTTTTATCTTAGTGATATATTTTTTACTAGGTTCAGGCAACAACAAGATAATTGATATTTTAACATTTTTAAAGTGTTATTCTACCCTTAAGAAAGAAAAATACCCGTTAAGTTCAAATTTTTGTACATTTCCTAAATAAGTAAGGTAGTGTTCTAAAAAAATTTCTTTACTCTGTTGTGTTTTATAGTTTCGTACCCATGTGGTCAAAGAGGATCGGGGATTTGGCATCAGGCTGTATCTCATGAACCGTGACAATTACGCAATTGAATTTGTCACAGATTATGTATTTCTGTTGCCGCTATAAAAGCAAATACTAAAAATCTAAATAGAATATTTTTTAAGAGGCCCCGATACAACAAACGTAATTTTATTGTTTTTTTATAGATATGTGCTATACGTTTATAAATAATGTCATAATGTGGAACCTTTCGTGCGCGAGTCCGACTCGGTCTTGGCTGGTTTTTCATAAAATTTTGTACATAAATGATATCTACTTAACTTACTTGAATTGACATTACATTCTTATTGGCTTATTAGAGCAATCAATCTTAACTTCAAGGCAAAACAACCAAAATATTGATCATATACATATTTTGATTGCATAGAATTCTTTGAGGTTTGACTTCACGCGTGTTGATTTTTAATATACAGGTATTACAACTTTTAGAACTTTAATAAGCATTCTTGTTGCAAACAACAAAATGAATTATACAAAACAAATCGAATATATTTATATATGTACTTAAATATGTATTATTAAGACCACTAAGAAAATCCAGAAGAATTCCAATAATCAGTCAAATTTGCCCTGAACATAATATAATAATTATGAAAAATGATAACATATGATTTGCATTTCGCAACTGCGAATTCATTTCGTTCGTGACTGTAACATTAATAACGAAATAACTAGTTATTGTATTAGATAAGAGAACAGTAACGAATTAGTATCCACTTGTTACAGGCCATTTCATTATGACACAGCCTTGGTTAAGTCACGCATGCGCCGTGTCCATGGTTGGGCTTGATAACTGTTATTTTGCATCTGTGCACTTTAAATTGCATTTTTAACCGATCTCGAAAAATAATAATGTCAGCTTGGCTTAAGCTATTTATTTGTGATGTTATTGGAATTGGCTAATATCAATAAATAAAATAAATAAATGAGCTTCACGCTGTATCCCGCAGCAGGCAGCAGGCACAGCAGGGTAGGCAGAGGGAACCTAGTGTTATGACACTCCGTTCCCCACTTTCCGCCGAATTTTCTGCCGAATTGGAGTCTGGGGACTGGAGGCATTGCGTGTTGAGTGGCAGAATAACGGCGCGCTTTACATCGACACCAGAGCGAAGAAATGGAAATATAAATTTAAATAAATATTTCATCTCCTCGAGTGGGGATGGAACCTACAACTAGTCGGTAATATTGGAGTATTCATATGTGTATTTATTTAGGGTTCCAGATGTGAGCAAAATTTAGTACTTAAGTATGTATGCGTTCATATGTTTCTTCTAAAAAAACGAATTTAATAAGGTATTCTATAAGGTATTTACTTAGAGAACAATATCATTCCATTAAAATTGGTTGAGTAGTTTATGAGAAATGTGCTTCGACGTATTTCTGATGGAAACATGTACCATGCAATACATTGTATGCAGGCAAATAACAAATATTTGACAATGGTTTAATGCTATTAAAATACTTTGACATTTTTACCTTATTTTTTTATATGTCAATATCAGTAAAAATTTTTGTTTAGTCAATCAATCCATACAATCATATCAGAACATAACATAATTAGCAGCTTAATATTTTCATGTAACGACGTTAAATATATTTTTCTTACACCTACAAATTCTTAGTGGTTTTTTTATTCACGTTATATTTATAATAATTAACATTATATAACTTTTGTTTTGAAATCACTCGGTTTTTTTTCCAATATTAAAACTGCAAAAAAGTTATATGTGAAACGTTTTGAACAATGTGATATTTTTTTTATAATCTTATTAGCGAATATATTCTGAATTGTAATATTATATAAAGAAAATATATTCCAGATATTTTATATTGATCTTATAAAATTTGTGTCTTAACACTAGGTTCCCATAAGCTATATGCGGGATGCACCGTGGAGCTAAATAAAATATAGCTATGAATATTTTAAGAATAATATCAATTTCAAATTAAACATTCAAAAAGGCACTAACTATTGTTTAACAATGAGCTTTACGTTAAATGTTTATAAAACAGCAACACGTTTTTTTTTCGCCACAGACAGAGACATTGCAGGTTGATTTTTAATATATGAAACTTAAGGTATACAACCTTAACAAATACACAAATAAACAAACAAATAAACTATAAATAAATAGATTGGCCAACAGTTAACTGACTGTAATAAGTTAAAGAGCGCCACGCGCGCAACGACAGTAGCGCCAAGGCCGCCGCTCACTTTGTACGACTCGAGTATTTCGACGAAGTATCGATATGTCTATGTTATAATTGGTTTAGAATTTTAGAATTCATTCATTTGTTAAATATTTATAGTTAGAAGGGATTTATGAATTTTATGTATATATTTTTAGGAGACCGTCGTGGCGCAATAGCAGTAGCGTAGCTGTAAGCGTGACGATAATGGGTTCGATTGCCACCCGAGGGGGATGAATTTAAAAAAATTATTAACATTTTCATTTCTTTGCTCTGGTGTCGAGGCAAAGCACGGCGTTGAGTTTCGCCACTAAACACGCAATGCTTCCCGAATTCCGGCGGAAAATGGGAAACGGAGTATCTTAACACTAGAATCCCTTCGCCTAGTCTGCCGTGTGCGGTGCACAACTGGGAAATATAATGAATTTGTCTAAAATCTTTTGTTTTTCAAATATACACATTTATATAGCAGGTGTTACTGACAATCGCGATCGAAGCCAACCCATTGATCTTTCAACACTATGTCGTCATAGTTCAAGCTAAATCTATAAATAGCTAGTGATTATTAACATATTAAAGGTTTTCGAATAAACTTGTATTTAATACAAAAGTTCATTTCATTGTTATTAGTATAAATATTCAGGCACTTTTTATATTACAACAAGTAGTTTATTATATAGATAGATTCAATACTTATTTATTTTCTTCAATTGCATTGAAATCTTCATTAAAAATTCCAAATCTAAAACCTCATTACGAAATACTTACCACAAACATAAACAAACAGACCTAAACCTAATAATTTGAATATTTTAATCGTCACATACATAACTTTACCTAATTTCGTCTCCAGTGTCCTTTTACAAGACGCATTCAGCTTGACCCACATTCTCTTTCCACTAAACACATATCGCGCATACCAAAGCCCTTATTATTCTGGTACTCGTAACATAATTCTTATTCGCGTGCAAGCGAGTCGCTAAGTATACAGTGTTTTTATTTTATGACCTTTGAATTTAAACTTTTTTGAAATATTATATTCGTGACTGTCGTGGCTCGGTGGCACAAAGGTGTGATTGTAAACGACGCTTGTGGGTTCGATTTCCACAAGGGGAGGTGAAATATCTTATATTTTTATTTCTTCACTCTGGTAATAAAGCAAAGATGACCTTATAGCGGAATAGGCAGGTGGAACCTAGTGTTCCTCACTTTCCACCCAATTTTCGAAACATTGTGTGTTGATTAGTGGAACTCAGTCTTCTACTAACTCGAGCGAGAAAAACAAAATAATTTAATCCTCCGAGTGGAAATCGATTGCACAACTGAATCAACAAGCAAATCGAATCATTCCCACAGAATTTTCCTCAGAGACATACTTAAGTCTAAATTAAACTTTCAATACTAAAATATATACCTCAATAATGTAAGTTTTCTTTATCAATTTTATAAAATTGTAATAATGGTATTCTGCGTACTTTGTATTCACTACAAAATTCTACAATCCTGAATATTAATAAACGAAAATTCATATTTCTTTACGTTTCTCCTTTAAATAATCACTATTAGATATACATACTGAAAATCCAATCAGATATCTATTAAAATTCTACAATACACAAGAGAAATTATTACAACCTTTGGACTTTCAATAGAAAAACTAATCGTTTAAACAGTTAAATTTGATCTATCGTTCCTCGAACCAACGGAGTACAGTCAAATAGAAATGTTCTATGTACAAGCGCCGCCATACAGCCGTACACACAGAATACCAATGAGGCAAGTTTTATTTCTCAGGGCAAGCGAACGGTTTTGAGAAAACAATATTCCGATAGAGTACGTGTTGGAAATACTGATGCACCAGAAATTCCTCTGGAGTCATTCCTCAATATTCTACAACTATATGTGAAACAAAATGTCTGTAAACGATAATATTATCAGATTTAGGTAGAGACAATAAAAAGGTGTAAATTTAGCTCCCCCATTTTTGCTCATTTTCAATACAAATACTTCTGTAAATCAAAATTTGTCTTACTAAACGTACCCTAGTTGATATTAATAATGTATTAGTCTTGTTTTATGTATAAATTTAGATATTTTTTTTTTTTAAAAAAGACAGACAGACAGAAAAAAACCGTGAATTTAACTTTTTCTTTTTCATTAGCATTTTTAATACAAATACTTATAAAAATAAAAAAAATGCCTTACTAATTCACTCAAGTTAATATTAACTACTAGTCTAGTTTTAATTAGCACTTCAAACGGTTGAAGAGATGAACAGAATTTATACGACACGAATTAAGCATTCTATTTAAATACGATAAACACAAATAGAATTGAAATGACGTTTTGAATTCCAATTTTCGATTTTTAGTTAAGAAACGACGTGTTTTCCTGTGATAGAGCTTAAACAATCCTGAAAAAAATATGGAAAGCAATTTTAAAAGTAGACCTTAAGCTCGAAACTTCATATTCCTGATCTCACATTAAAAAATCGATTCCATCAAAAATGAAAATATATTGATACCTTATCTTATATTAGCGTGGAGCTAATTTTCGATACCTTATTTCAGCCTCTCACAGGTTACAGGTATATATGTGAAAATAAACGTAACTTCTAACAATGCCCAAAATAAATTTATAAGTTTAGTATCAAAAGAAATAAGGAATTATTATTCCTAGACTCGAGTAGATCAATCTAATATTTGTCTGGCAATCAATTACTACGTTAATATGCAGTAAACTAATGCCCATAAATATCATCAAAACTGTGAAGTTATGGTACTAAAATCTTCATCAGGTTCCTCTTCCCTTGCTTTAACTTAAAAAAACAATAATTTTTGTTTATAATGTTAAGCTTTCTTATAAATTACTATAACGAGATATCCGCGATCATTACAGACATATCTACATATGCAAATATCTGTGAGTATTTACGTTTATATGACAGGTGAAATTATGCACTGCATCGGAACAATGTGAATTATCTTTTGTTTTTATAAAAGAGATAATAATTTATTTTTATAAGCGGGATTTCCATATAGTGACATTCTAACATGGTTTGGCTATTCTCCAGATAAAGTAATCATCGTAATAAAATATATTCTACGTGTTTTGAATGTATTTAGATATGATATATATTTACGTATATGATTTATGGAGGGCCATGGGTTCGATCCCCGCTTGGGAAAATTAAATATTTTAATTTTCAAGACAAAGAGTGTTGAATTCCGCGAATCTTGAATTCGGGTGAAAAGCGGAAAACTCTCTGTCTGCCCCGCTGCATAATATATCAAGATATATGATTTAATTGTTTTCTTTTTCTTCTTTGCAGAATTGGTCTTTGCGGATTCGACAACCCACATAGAGATCAAAAGACAGATGAATTAAAGAAACACATAGGACAGGTAATTTTTTTGTTCTTTTTTATATGTTGGCAACACTTTTATTTGGCAAATTGTTAAATAAAACGCTAATATAATATTTACTATCTTACATACATTTATGTACTAAACAAGGGGAACAAAATGTGTCGACCCTAGATTTTAACATGACATGAAACAAAGAAAAAATTAATAATAATAATAAATATCATATCCTAAACAAAATTATGATAACTATACTATTTATCCTATACCTACTATATTATAAGCAATTAGGTGTACGTAACCTTGTAATTTTCATACGAAATGTGTTACGTGATACAGCTGTGACCGAAAAAGGAACATTTTGATAGCCAGTCGTTCTAATTATCTTAACATTCCTTATAAAGTTTTACGATTACAACTGCTTTTATGTTCGGCAAAGTTTCTAATTATTTTAGTTTTGGTAATATAAAATAACTGCAGATACATATTATAAAAGCTACAGTTTTCATATATTTACATTGTATAAGATGCGCAGTAGGATAGTGTCTGTAAAGGCGATGATTCGTGGGTTATATAAGTGATTATTCGTGGGCTATATCCGCATTTGGAGAAATTATTTTCATTTCTCCTCTCTGGTAAGATATAAGCGAAATTGAATAAAAGTGGGGGAAAGTGAGGAACGGAGTGTCTTAACGCTAGGTTCCCGCTGCCTACCTTGCTGTGTGGGGAATACAGCGTGAAGCTAATTTATTTTATTATTTATCTTCTCCACAAAGACTGATCTTATCTTAGAAATTAATAAGTATGAGTATCATCCTATAAATAACATAATTGACACGTATACGACACGTTTCTAATTTCTAATCAAAAAAATTTACATATTTCCCACCAAAACTTTTATTATAGTTCAAAATGTTTTCAATCCAGATGCATTTTGATATATAATAAAATGTTAATATTAATAGCTACCTGCTTTACTTTAAACGTAAGAGCCAGTAAATCAAAAAGATGACGTAATATTACGAATGGAGATGAGCAGATCGATGGCGCAGGTTCAAGTTAAGTAAGGATACGCCCACGCATTACAAAAGATCATTAGGTACGAATCACCGCCGGTAATGTTGGAATATTAGAGATGGTTGATGAATACCAACTCGTGATGACTTCACGTGTGACCTGGGAACTTGCCGAATTGAATTTTGAATCATTAATTTAAAAAAAAACAAGATGTACCAATTTAGGGTCTTAAATAATGTATATTAACATTTCGATTCTTATGCCCTCGTAGCGCAGGGCCACAAGGATATGATTGTAACGCGTCGTTGGTGGATTTAATATTTTTATTTCTTCACTCTGGCAACAAGGCACAAGCCCGGCGTTGAGTTCCGCCACTCAAGAAAAATGCGTGAAAAATGCGGCGAAAACTGGGAAACGGAATATTTTAGTGCTAAGTTCTTAAAGGTAGGCAGAGGCCTACCCTGCTATATGCATGAAGCTAATTTATATTTTATTTCATCCAAAATTTATGAAAATGAAAATGATCCATACTCTCATTTACATAAAATGCTAGTTATAAATCATTGCGTTGTAAATAGATAAATTCCACCGAAGCGTGAAGGAATGTCAGCGAAGAAGGAAATCAAGCGAATGCATATTTTCAAATTATTACTAAGATTAAAAATATTATTTTGATTCTATTAAATATATCTATGTACGAGAACTTTCGTACCTCCCCTCGTACATTATGTATTGAGAGATAAATATTGATACTGTTTCTATATATTTTAATATTTTATCAAATTTAAATCAAGTAAAAACTTAAACTGAACATATAGATTTATTTCAATGCTGCTGGCTACACGGCCTCTTTCTTTGTATTTTTTAATAAAAAATCAGCTACATCCTGTATCCCGCACACAGGAGGCAGAGGCCTAGTGTTAAAACACTCCGTTCCCCACTTTGTGTTTCTAATTTGAATAAACGTGGAAAAGACTAATGTTTTTAACTTTTGTTCTCTTTTTTTATTAGCAAAAAATTTATGCGATGACATTAAATTGATCATAAAATGTCAATTTACATTATTAAAAGAAGTACTAATCTAAATATTATTTAAGTCCTTAATCTACTATATCGTCTGAGAATGTAGAGTAAACAATTTTTATTCTTAACCGGTTGTAAATTGAACTCATGACAGATATTTGTGCATATATGTATGTTATATATAGTATAAATAATACAGAGTGACAATTTCTATTTAAGTGTACGGTTTGTTTTATGTAAGTATCTCTTTAACATTATAAGGTTATTTCTAAATCTTAGTTTGGAAGTAGATAGCCGATTAGATAGATTTCAAAGAATGTATAAACTTCAACAATAACATATCAACCAGTCTTCATTATTATCGTTGTCAATAATATATCGATTACCTTAAGTAAAACTAAAACTTAAAGTTTCTATAATAATATTTGAACACCATGTTAACAGTTATATTTGTTTAAAAGAATCAAATTCACACATTTTTTTGTTTACTACAAAATTGCCTTTTCATAATTAGGTGCCTTTGTCGTATACAATAGCTTATATTAACACGACTGGTTGAGTAGCTAGTAAAGAATAGATTTCGGTCGATATTTTTTTTTATATCATTCGTTCATTATAGATTGTTTTTCTATTTTTTGCATATAATCATAATATGATAGGTTAAAAGGACTCTAATTGCTTGATTTAAGTCTAGATAAATCTTAAATGATTGAAGGAAGCGATGTTACATACTTTTGTGATATAAAAACGTGTGATCGAGAAGTAAACAACGAAACAAACAATAGGATTGAAATAAATCTGACATTCGTAAATGAGGTAACGAGCTGTCACACCGAAGGTCGATCTGTAGCCAATACTTGGAAATATACACATTAACCTCGTATACGTAAAATATTATATAAATGTTGTTTTAATAATTCACGAGGTCTTGGCTCTTGGTGCCATATACATAGATATAACGACATTATTGGGTGGGTAATTGGATTGTAATTGACACATATTTTCTGTAATCAAAAGCAACTGGTATACAATAATTTTTTTTGTGGTTTCAAATATTCATTGATGTTTCACTTTCTATATCTTAAATGAAATTTTATGATCTTTGATTTTTTTAACTAACTTTTGTCATATAGTGTACGACAAAAATCCTAAAACCATATTTTTCTACTTTAAATAACTTTTTAGCACACATGAAATCCATATAGACTTTTGATATATATTTTTTTGTAATAGTGTATCCAAAACCTCTGCCAACTTTTACTTCTTTGTGAATTTTAGTTACTTGATCGTTTTTTTTATAGCTGATTTGATCGAACCCGAGCTAGATTTCAACTCAGGACGTTTCTATAACACTTGACAATTTACAAAAAACTAAACATTACACATACCCATACGTATGTTTGTGCTTCAAATTTATAATTTACATACATACCATCAAGAAAATGATAAGTAATCGACATTATATTACCCGTGCCTAACATTTGATGACTTAAATCATTCGTAGCCAAATATCTCCATGGTCAGAGAAGGTCAACAATGTGTGAAATAAAATAATACGTACTAACAACAACCTGTTCCTCTAACTAATGATGTAGAACAAATTTGATTTGATGAGTGAGACTATCGTGTATCAGATATTATAATATGAGATGAGACCGGAGTCAGCAGCCAGGCCACCTGTGGTGTTGACTGATCACTAAATGAATAAATTATATTTTTATATTGAACAAACAGTAATATCGTTTTATTAATTACTAGCTTTTACCTCCTGGTTTGCTTGCATGTTCAGATGAAAATAATTAAGAATGTCATATGACACCAAACATTTCAAGTTGTCTGTAACAGATGAACCTTCTTTAAAAAATATTTTATTATATATATTGATAATATAATATAATTTTTATGTATTTACACTGCAAAACAAATTAAGGTTAAAATTTCTTACTGTTTTAACAAATGACTAATAAAGCTACAATGGCACAGAGTCTGGCTGTTGTGGATTCGATTTCCACTCAGGGGAACCGATTATTTTCATTTCCTCTTCCTAATAATAACGCGGCATAGAGATACGATGCCTTAACCCACAATATCTCGAAAGTTGAGTAGAATGTGGAAAACAGTATCTTTACACTAAGCCCCTCTGCCTACCCTGTGGCTATTATACAGCGCGAAGCTATTTTTATTTTAAAAAAGTAATGTATGTATACATAAATGTTAATACAATTTACATTTGCAAATGCTTTGAGGCGTGCTTAATATTTTTGGTTTATTTTAGCGTGATTATCAAAATAAATAACGTAACGTTACATGTCCGATTATGTCCGCCTTGTACGCATGCATTATGCACGGGCGGCTGCCGCGATGGTATTCAAAGCGACGATTATTAGGCTTAATTTCAACACTGTTGCCCTTTCTGCTTCCTACCTTTTCTTTCAATTCACTCTGTATTCTGTACATAGCAGGGTGGGCAGAGGGAACCTGGGAACCTAGTGTTAAGATATTCCGTTGCTATTGAGATTCTTCTCTTCTCCAATTTCCGCTGAATTTTGTGGGTGTAGCGTGTTGAGTAGCGGATCTCAATGCCGCGCGTTACTTTCACACCAGAGCGAAGAAATTTTTAATGTTAAATATTTCATTTTCTCGAGTGGGAATCAAACCTACAATCTCTCACGCTTGCAATCACACGCTTGTGCTCCCTGTATATTTCAGACTATAAATTATGAACAACAAAAATTTTGAAAACGGTATCAACATTTGGCCGCATTTGCATGTCGACTTACTCATGTAAGTTGTATGTGTCATTTAAAGCCGTGTGTATTTAAAGCCTACCTTAGCATCAAAATTATAATATATTTTTTTAATACACCAAAAATTTATAGTTTTTAATATATACGTTTTTTTGAAAAGTATTTTTCCTTCCCAAATGTGGAATAACACTCTAAAAATGTAAAAAATATATATTTTAAAATATTTCACCACACAATCCATCTTAAATTAACCAACTAATGTAATTTAGCAAACGTAACCACTAAAATAGTTATTAGAACCTTCTCTTTTGTTAGACGTCCTTGTTATCTAAAAGCATAAATCACATACAAGTACTGAATGAATCGTATCTCTTATTCAAGGCCAATATGGATAACGGATTTTGAAAAAACAATTACCGTTCATTTTCGGCTAAAGGTGATTCACCCTGCGTAACCTGAGATTATCCTTGGAACCCACCAAAGAAAGTATCATGTATCCCAATAATTTCGAAAAAGGAAGGCATTAGGCCAACAGAAAGTAACTATTTGAAAATGATTGATGATAAATTAATTATTTAATAATACAGCAATACACTAATTAGTGCGTACAGAATAAATAGAAACCTAGCTATTAATAATTTTGCAATTTCCTGACTATATTATTACTTCCCTATTCGACACGGATGTATGAAATTTATTTTTTTCTGAAACACCGCCCCTAAACATTAGTATGGATAGAAGTGGCATGCTCAGCTTATATCATGCAATCCTTTAACCAACTACAAGTCCCATAATCTTCAGTTTTGAAGACATTATACATATATTTAAGAAATTAAGCAATATAACGTCATTTATATTTAAAAACAATAACAATTTCACATAGCGGGTTAGGCAGAGTAAATCAAGTTCCAAGTCTTCACCCAATTTTATACATATCTATTGCGTGTTGAGTTGTAAAACTCAACGCCCCAAGTGGGAATCGAACTTACAACGCCATGTTTACAGTCACACGCTGCTGTCTACAAGTCGTGGGAACGACGGCTTCTCTTTTATACTTCAAGTACATATTAAAATATTAATTGCTACAATTAATTACTATATAAGAAACATGAAAAATTAGGAAATGAAACCGTCGCATTTACAGTCAAAGATATTATTGTTAAATATATTTTCAACTGCGTTTTTGTTAACAGGGCGTCAAAATCAAAATGGACGACGCCGGTAATATACTCATCAGACGCTATTCCAAGAGTAGCGTGTTCGTAAAGAGTACTGCCGCCACCAGCAACGAAGAGACGGCGATAGGCCAGGACATTGTGAAGCTGCCTGGCTACGCATTGGAACAAGAGAAAATATTTAAAGTATGATTGTTTTACTAATATTGTATTTTCAGCTGTTTACGCAAGTATAAAAAAAGATAGGATGTAAAGGAAAATATTTTTAAAGAACGTATGGATTAGTGGTAACAGCAAATTTTAAGAAGCGCGGATTCTAATCCCTCTACGTTATTTTTTTTAATATCTTCTAGATGTCGTATCCGTAGTTAGGAATAACGTTTATAAAACTTGAAAAATCAATCAATCAATGTGTAGTTATAGCCATGTTGATTAATATAATTTTACATCTTACAAAAAAACTACTTATTTAAAATATTTTTTTTTAAAAAAAATGTGACTATAAAAAAATATATTTTTTAAGAAGGAAAATTATAAATCAGCTTTAAGCTGTATCCTGCTTTACCTGTGTTAAGACACTCCGTTCCCCACTTTCCGCCGAGTTCTGGAGACATTGCATGTTGAGTAGCGGAACTCAACGCCGCTCAGCGCTTGGCCTCGACACCAGAGCGAAGAAATGAAAATATAAATGTAAATAAATATTTCATTTCCTCGAGTGATGATCGAATCCACAACCAATCGATTATACAGTCACACTTTGTGCCCCTGCGCCACGACTGGCCTCTCTATTTTATAAATTATAAAACAACAAGTGAGTGCACTTTTAATACCACTCGGGCCAAGTGTAACAAGTGTTTACCTGCAATCATTTCCGTCAAGGCGGACGGATGCCTTTGCGTAGTGAAATTTCGAAACACGCTCTATTAATTCCACGGCTGCGCGCGTAATTACAAGACATTCTTACGAGCTATGGTAATATTTAAAGACATTTCATTTCATTAAGATATTCCAGTGCATCTTTATTCTTTATTTTGTATGTGAGTGTATGTTTGTGTGTTTCGCGTAGCTATTTTCTTTAGTGGTGTGTGTTATAAGATGTTGCATATTTTTTTTACTTTTACCTATTTTTCCCTTATTTAGAAATGGTGGATGGTAGAATGTATTTTTTTGCCAAATAAAGAAGAGACATCTCTAGTACAAATAATTTAAGGCTAATTTAAATTCATAATGATTCGTTAAGCATATATGCATATATCGCTATCCAAAAACCTATATAACAAAAATTATTTCGAAAGTTAGGCAAGAAATGCCGTTTCTTGGCCATAAAAAATAGTGTCGTAGTTAAGACACTATTTTTTGTAGTTTTTCTTTATATGTCGAATACAACGTGAAACTATAAAAAATATGTATGTGTATTTGATATAAAAGACATTTCCATCGAATTCTAAATCAAATTACACACTACTTTGCATCCATCTTTATCAAAATAAAAAAATACTACAATATTTCCCAAATGAAAACTTTGGGAACAAAATATAAAATGCAATTATACTTAAGTGCAATAAAAGTAACATCAAATTTTATAGAGTTATTGCAGTGGTCATGTCGAGTGTATCACGACTAGCACAAGCACGAGTTACTCTGACCGTGACATTGCTACGTAGTTTCTTGATGGTGTTACGAAATCCCCCAAATACATCTTCTCTTTATATATTAGTGCTATAATGTAAAAAGTTCTGGTAAATAAACAAAATTGCTGTCTCATAAGAAAAGTTTTAGTCATTTGTTACTTTCATTAAGTAGTAGACATATCTAACTGAAAGCATATCAATTCCTTATCAGTCTCGAGAGTTCGAGCATAAGTTCAAATCCTACTTAGATGATATTCGTTACATAGTTAATTATTTATAGGATAGTCGTAGTGCATGGGCTTGTAAGGCACGACAGGTTGTGGGTTTCATTGCCATTTGGGGAAGTAAAATATTTAATATTTTCATCTTTCCGATTTGGTAACGAGGCTAAGAGCGGCGATGAGTTCCGCCACTTAACACGTAATGCCGAAATATCTTAGCACTAAATTCTTAGGTTCCCTCTTCCTACTCTGCTATTTACGGGATACATATTCTTCTACAATCCAAAACCAAATTTTTCTCAAAGAGACGACGCAAAATTATAAAATATATTACAAAAGATTCCCCTTTTGTTTTGCTATAATATTTACAACATTACATACTAAATAGACTTAATAATAAATTCAAAACTGTTACATCTTCTTACTTACATCTGACTTTCATATGAAACACGGCTTCATAACATATTCATATATTTGAAATATACTAATCAGGTCAATCCAAACAATAGAGGACTCACTTCCTAGTACGCAGCAAAATTTTAATTAGTAATTCATACTCCATTAACCGCAGTTTATGTAACTGAAGAACAATGCGAGAAGATAGCACCGTTCAGGAAAAGAACGGTCATTGCTTCACTTATTTAATTTCAATTTCGTTCTTGTTCAATTTCCGTGGGAATGGCCTGCATGGAAGTGCGTTGCTGATGGCTGTAGCGACCCTAGCTTCGAAAATTCAAATTAATAAATTAAAGTTCTGTTGTAGTAATAATGTTAGAAACGTTTTTACTGTAACAACGGACAAAATGACAAACTAATATTTATATGTAGATATCTTTTTATAATTTTTAATAGCTTTTTTTTCATTATTATTATTATATTTAATGTCATTATAACAAATTAGAGGCCAGTCGTGGCGCAGCGGCACGAAGTGTGACTGTAAAACCGACAGCTTGTGGGTTCGATCCCCACTCGAGGAAATGAAATATTTACTTAAATTTATATTTCCATTCCTTTGCTCTGATGTCGAGGCTAAGCGCGGCGTTAAGTTCTGCCACTCAACACGCAATGCCTCCAGAATTCGGCAGAAAGTGGAGAACGGAGTGTCTTAACACTAGATTCCCTCTGCCTACCCTGCTGTGTGCGGGATACAGCTTGAAGCTGATTTATGATTTTTATAACAAATTAAATGTTTTTTTTTCTCTCAACTGTGAAAGTGTAATTTAAGGATTGTGTCATGTACATGTCTCGTTACGCCTTTAATGTTTATATATATAACTATTATTTAAAACTCTTCCGTTACTGAATTACTGACAGACAACTCTCAACTACTGGAGCTAGAAAGTTGAAAGGCACGTAGTTAGGTTAAGAAGGGCAGAAAAGCACTAAAAGAAGATTTTTCTAAATTATCAACGTTGAAAACGGAATTTTCCATTTTGCATCTCATAGTCCACGCAAACAAAGTTGCGGGCGACGACTAGGTCCCTTACATAATGAAATGTCAAAACATTGTTATTATAAAATGTAGTATTTTCGAGTATTTTGTATAATAAAGTCGTAAAAAGTTATTATATTTGTCGGTTTGAATATTAATAAGATGATTATACCTTAATAGTAATATGTAAAATAAAAATATCTCGTTCTAAAAAAGGAAATTCTAATTGATCATTTTTTTTTCATTTAATATGTATATAAGTATTTTCAAGCTGTATCCCGCTCATCTACTATGAGCAGAAGTAACCAGGAAACCTAGTGTTAGCACACTCCGTTTCCTATTAACACTTCCATTCCCCACAACCGTCGCGTTTATGGTTCCACATTTGGGCTCTTGCGCCTCTATATTCAATATTTTGAAGATTGTTTTTCAAATTTCTTTGATTATTTTTTTTTTCATATTTTATATATATAATCCATAAAAACAGTATCTTGTGTTTTGTTATTAAATATAAGAAATCTAAAAGAAAGTTGAAAATAATGCTCTGCCAAGCCATCAAAATAATTAAATAACTTTTCATCATGACTGAGCTTCAATTTCGGTGACGTTCGAAGGCGAAAAGACTACTGATGACTTACGAATGCGTGGCGGTTATTTTTTTGGAGATACCATCTTTCTCTTGGTCAATGTCAAATCTGATTTAAATCACTGTAGCGGTGATAATGCAGCTTTGGATACAATTTAAATTCGTTGATTTAGTGAAGACTTTGCTCATTTTGAGCGTTTTCTAATTTAGTAGTAGTAATACTGAGTTTACATACTTACTAGATTCGAATCCTTATAATAAAAATAGAATCTAGGTACTGTGCAGGTGTTTAAAATTTTAATGAAATAATGAAATTATAGTCAATGAGTTCTAAAATCACGGAAAATTATAGATTTCCTCTTTACACTTTGATTTCTTTTCCTTTACACAATATGTATAAAACATTTAAAATAGCAAACTGTAGTGATAGATGATTCATTCCACCACTTTTGCGACCTTTTCTAGCACAAATGAAAAAAATCTTTACTAAAAAGTTTTGCTTAATTGAACACGCTAATCTTAGGAACTACTATTCCCTATCGAAACAAATCTATATTTTATTGAACAGTGCATTTATAGAGGAAGCTTATAGTAGGTTTTATTATATTACATTAATAATTTCGATATAAGCCACTACACCTACAGGCGAAAATATATTTGACACTTACGATATCTCATATGTCACATAACTCTTGGTTATTCCCATATGACCAGGGTTGCGAAACCACAGGTTAAAACTATAATTATATAAACAACTATTACTCTCAACAGAAATCGAACTCACAACTACCACGCTACAGTCAAAATATTTCTAAATACAACGATCTTAATCACAAATTTAAAACCAAATTAAATCTTCTAGTAACTTGTAGTTAAGAGATAATTACAAAAAAATAATATAACCCTCCGTACGAAAATAATTACATTAAAGAGAAACTAACGATGGTGCAACATCAAATCAAGCTGCTATGCACTCGAGCGTTTTCATTTTCATTATTGACCGATGTCTTGTTATGTAATATTAATACGATAACATCTCTAAGTCTATTGATTTGTCTGGCTCTATCTATTTATCAAGATGCGTTCGGGCGTACATATAAACAATGGATCTCAGTGCTGACTGCTATGAGAAATTAGTTTAATTAAGGTTTAATTATATGATATGATTAAAGGCAAAACGGTTTAATCATTCTTAGTAGTAGTCTTA
Source organism: Heliconius erato x Heliconius himera (assembly GCA_013421005.1). Lineage (NCBI taxonomy): Eukaryota > Metazoa > Arthropoda > Insecta > Lepidoptera > Nymphalidae > Heliconius > Heliconius erato x Heliconius himera. Next base: position 62,980 of record JAATLQ010016960.1, on the reverse strand, counting down.
TCAGTTGTAAGTAATTTAAGAGTAACTTCTTTGTCTCTCCTTTCCTTTTTCTATTTTTTTTTCGTTGTCTGAAACATAAAATAATGAACATAAAATGATAATGGATTTTATATTTTTTCCAATGTATCCACACAGTCTGGTACAGTTTGAGCTCAACAAGGACTGCCCCTGAAATATATAAGAAAATTAGAAAAAACTACTAAAAAAGAAATCTTACTTAATTATTACTCTTTGTTAACAGTTATTCGACATGAAGAAGTTCCAATCAAATGTGAATCGGGAGCTCCGACGCTCGTATCCCGATCGCAGAAGACTGGAGACGCAATGCTTGAGCGCGGTCGCGTTTGTCAAATCAGACAGCGATCTGCTGGAGTGTCCCATATGGGTGCTGGTCATCAACGTTGTTGCTATGGACATGCTGAAATCGAAATTGCCTCCAGGTAAGCTTTTTTTGTTTATTTTTAAGTAGAACGAGGTCTCATACAAAATATTTTTTTATTCCTTTTAAATATTTATATAAAAAAAATTAGAACCGAGCCTTTCTAAAAATAATAGTATTCATTTCAATTATTCTTCGACGTGTCTAAATTTGAAAAAAAAAAGAATTCCCCTATCTTCGTAGACTACATCGTTCTAGCTACAGGAATTCCCAAAAATTAGATACATATCTACATCATTTTTGAGTATCCTTAAGTTGCCTACTTCCGGTCAAAAAATTAAACGTAAACGTCACTTAAACAAAACCACGACAAATCGAACGACTGACTGTTAAAAACTCTTTAATTTTACTCTTTAAAATATACAGGATCTAAATAGGTATACATCCGGCTAACGAGTGGACTGACCTCACGACAATAATATAGTACCTATAGTTTTTAAAGCACTTATAACCAAATTTCCTCTTAACCGATGACATCGATTTCTCGCTATTTAAAATAACAATAATTTATAAATATTATTTATTTCATATTTATTTCATTAATAGCAGTTAACCATAGATATAGAAACATTTTAAATGTAAGTTTTCCCCAGAGTGGGTGGGACTTGAACACGCACACATTGTGGAGAGGTAAATCTAGACATTTTACAACTGAGTCACGTTAATAGTTTTTATATTATTAAAAAATCGATACGGACATTAATCGAAAAAAAAATGGCTTCCATTAGGTCGTTCAATTTAATTTGCGATTATTAAATCTGTTTTTTAACACGGTAGTAACTTTTTTGTACAAATTATAAAGTTATGCCTAACAAACATCCTTCCTATAGTGTAAAAATATTTCAAAGATTTATTCATTGTAAAACGCTAATGCTTTTGTAACAATGATGCTTTAAATTCCTTTGTAAGATAAAATCTAAAATTAAACTAATTAATTTGTAACTTCGGTATTCTTTACCGTTTTATATTTATATCTTACTTAACTTCACAATTAAAAGAAAATTATTTAAAAAAAACCTTTAAATTTAAAATTTAATAAAATTGTTATATATTAATGTCTTTCTATCATTCTCATGAACAATATTTGATTTGATAAAGAAAATACAATAGAAAAACTAAAAACGTGATAAATAATCGTGTACCTAATAATTGAACGAACATTGGCCATACATTTGTCATGGTACAAGTCCAACAAAAACTACAGAACAGGAAACCATTTTGTCCAACCCATTTTTATTACCTTGGGCAATACGAAGTTTAAATTAATAACTAATCAGACGAAGACCATGTAGGCACTTCCGCATACTAAAACCTCTATAATGTAAAATAAAATGAAAACATACAGCCACAATATAAATTGTTTTATAAAAAAAAACCAAATTAAGGGTCGAGCTGTGGATAAAATCATAGCCCTGAGCTTAATGTAAATTGTGGTCTGCCATAAAATAATCTATATCGGATAGCGTGTGCTCGATCATTAAGCTTGACGTTATGGTCTATTTCCCGCACAGCGCCAGCCAAATCAGGTGAACAATCACATTCGCATTGCAAACTTGACATAAATTCACAATACAATTTGTTCAAAACAAATGACCTAACACGAATCGCCATGACCAAGACACAATGTTCCGAAGACGCTGCTATTTCTTATCTGAAAGTAGAAAAGAATACCATCTCAATAATGCACCATGAAACGCATTTGTCAAAACACTTCTTGCATATTTCACAATGCAAGCAGTTTGGCTGGAGATGGAATTGGTGTCATTTTCAATGAATCAAAACTCGTGAGATAATCTGCACCTTCCTCAACGTTAAAGCGTCGCTTTTAAAATGGCTATTGTAGGAACTACAAGGACGTTATCGGACATCGGTCACGCGTCATCGATATAGACATCAATTATCTTTGAGTATATACAAATTAAAAAGACGTATGTAATTAAAGAATACATGTTACATATAAAACATACAATTTTTCTTTAATACTAGATATATAGGGACAGTTAAAGAATATTTTTTTCCAAGTAAATAATTTAAATGTTTTGTTTAATTAAGTCTCGATCTAATATTACACATTTTACCTTGTCTCAGACCTCCAAAGAGCGCAGCCCCAGCTTTATGCAATAACAATGAATCGACCTCAACACTTATCATTAAGAAACAGCTAACGAACAAAATTTTAATTTTTATAATGCAACGTTCTCACGCCAAACTAAATATATGTCTTAAACAACGTCGTTACGACCTTGGTAAGAAAAAATTGTAAGCTAAGGAAATTCGACTTTATTATTAACGTATAATTTTGATTGTATTAATAATCCTTTTTAAATTGATTTGTAAAATGAAGCTTCGATAATCACAGAGTAATTGTAAGAAAATGTTCAATTTGTTTATATCAAGGCTACCAACTTTATCAATTTTTTTCTTGGTTTTTTTAACTATTTATATTAATTAGGAAGAGCTGGTTCTAGCTAGGATATAAAAGTTTGTCTAATATTGTAAAGAATACATAATTATTTTTTTAACTTTTTACAATCAGAAAACAGTTTTCATAAAATAAGTATAAAACAAACATTTTTTGTTTCCAGCAATTTTATTATAAATTGCGAATCTGATTTAGTTCTCATAGCACGCAACCACATCAACTATGCACTGGCTTATTTCTCAGTAGCTCGCTTATTGTTAAGCAACAATACTATCTAAGTCGAATCTCGTGATGCACTCCTCATTTCACTCAAGTGTACTATGAATTTCTAACCCCGCTTTACCTTATTGCCAACGACTATTCCATATTCGATATTGATTTTGTGCAAATCGTACGAAATTTATGGGAAAGAAACCGCACTATAAGATTCCCGTGATTTCCCAGCGTTGATAAGATTTTAGATTTCCTGCAGTGGTTACGCGGTCTAACCGCTGTTTATCGGAGGTGAAGCTCAAATAAATTTATTGATTTTGTGTCTATTTTAGGAATAGTTTGTTTAAAATATATATTACTCTCGATCAATGATGAAATAAAACTTATTTTTGCATTTTGTAAAACTATACCATATGATGTGAATTGCAAGTTATTTACAAAAAAATACTTTTATCTATATTGAAAAAAATACATATTGGGAAAATTACACAAAAACTAAAAAGTAATCAAAAAATATCTCAATAATAAAATTTTATTAATTTATAAATAATTACAATGACATCTTCCTCTAACATTTTTCTGCATTGTTCCTTAATGTGTGTTTCTGTAATAAGATCTGATTCTTTGTTAACGTAGACTCTATGTTCCGCGGACCGACAAATTTCGATTTCAACATGAAGGTCGGACGCATTCGTGACTAACTGTGGCATAACTAGATCGTCAGAACAGATCCATTTACCTATATCTCATTAGAGAGCTCATTTCGAACTTTAGATTAGCATCAATCGAAATTTTAAAGTTGGTCAAACAAATCGTGACCGATATTATGCAAAATAGCGCGAATAACCTACAATAGGAAGTTTAATACGGTTTAAAAAAGTAAAAGTGATTTTGATGTTGCAAATGCAGGCTAATGGAAGCATTGAGTAACAAAATTTCATATACTTTTCGGAATACTCAACTGTTCGCAACATAAATATATTCGTGTTAAATAAATCTTTACGACTTTCTTATATTTTTCGAGATTATCTGCAATGGTCGGAGAAGTTCTTTGAAGTAGACTTATCTTAAATTTTACGATCACCTTTTCAGACATTAAAAACTTTTGTACCATTTAAAGATTCAGGTCATTGACGAAGCTAATCTGGATTCTAATGTTGTTGCGAACTGTGTTGGCTATGAACACACGTTGATCTTTACAAGCCTAGAATCAAGATATGCAGATACTATGTACGCCTATCGTATTCAGCACTAGCGCACCTGTCCTTGCTTAACCTAAGGATTAACGTATAGGCCTTCCTTAGGATTTTTATTAGTTTTAAATGAATTCTATCATAATTTATCAATTAAATTAAAAAGAAAATAAAAAACTAAATGAAACTGGTTTGAACGTTTATATTTCCCAATTTCTATACATCGCTCCTAAGTGTAGAGAAGTCTTATTATTAAAATTTACCATAATAAAATCACAATTACAAAATCTAATTTATTACTTTTATTATTGTTGAATTAAACGTGCACATATCTAAACTGGAATACTATAAATCATGTTCTACAATTACTATTAGAAGGTAAATCAGTCATCTAATAGTATTAAGGTTAAAGTATTTAAATTGTATTGAAGTAATTTATAGATTCATTATGATAAAAATTGCCTCATAACCACTCAATTCTAATAGTCATTTTGAAGGCGTTTGGTTATTAGATATTAATAAACGCTGCCTACTGTGTACAACTAAATCTTTTAAGTGATTTCCGCTGCCTCACTCGTTTTAATTTAAAATGATAGACGTACGAAGACACAAAATTCCAAGTTTCATAAATATATCAAGAATGTTATATACGTGATATATTTATGAAACTTGGTCTTCTACTAAAGCGTACGAAATTGTAGAATTGACAATAAACGATAAGTAATTTAAATGTAATTTGATATGTACTCGTATATAATGGCGATTTCTCAACATTAGCGATGTTGTGTCAATTTTTGCAAACATTTCCTTGGATTTCTAGAAACTATCTAGGCTTGTTATTACTGTGATTAAACATTAGTAGCGCTACAAGTAATGTATTAGGTTAAAAAGCTCATAAACAGCTGTTGTTAAATGTGAATACCTATATTAGTTTATGTGTAACCTTTACCGTAGGTTCTGGTCGTGGCGAGTGATTGCCATCCGATCGCTGCATCACGACGTTACCTACGTTCGGGTCGATTGCAAAATGCTATCTAAATGCATAAAGTGTTAGATAATATGATCCATTAGACGTTTTATTATTTACAGAATTGTGTTAACATATTATTTTTAGCAGTTTATAAATAAAAAAACTGAATGTCTTTTTTTTATTTTGATAATTTGAGAAAAGTAAATATCTTTTTGGCACCATCCTGGCGCATTGACTCTGATGAGAATTACTTCGAACCTCAATCGGGAGAGTATATTTTTAAATTAATTTCATTTCTTTGATTTAGTTACCAAGCAAAGTGCGACGTTGAGTTCCACCCATACACGCAATGTCCCTAACTTTGGGCGGAAGTTTCCTTTATCCTGATATGCGGAAAAAAGCGTGTAGCTGCTTTTTAATTTTTTTTTTTGCTACCAGATTTGAACTTCATCTTTATAAACAAATTTAGAAATATGCACCAAAATCCTTGGCATACATTCGGCAAATCCATTCATCGAATTCATATTTTTTAATTGCCAAATAAATTACATATGAATTTGCGTAATGACAATTTTTATGTAGATTTTAAATATTAATATAAATATTTTTTTGATATTAAATAATATACTCGAGTCAACCTTCAATCGTATCTAGACTATTTGAAATCGTCCTAAACAAAACCTGCAAGCTTTAGTTTTAAAATATGTATTTAGTTATAAATTGGCACTCTTAGAACTATGGAACTACCTGCAGTAAAGGTCATGAAATCAATTCCAATCTTATATCCAGTCTTTTCGGTAGACTAATTTAGCTTATACTTGTTACTAAACTAAATTTAGAATTTGAAAGAGGGTAAAAAAAGAATCGTTATATAAATTTAAGGTCAGCTCCTATATTTTTATTTTTGTAAATTTTTTTTCGAACTACGCACATTGTAGCCTGTTTCAGTGCTTAAATTATTATATTATTATTATATTCTACAAATATATAATTTTATATAGCGTTAGAAGTTCCTAAATAGTAATAAATAATATTACAATACTAAGAGGCCGTTGTGGCGTAGGACCACAATTATTAATATTTTCATTTCTTCGGTCTGGCACCAGGGCAAAACGCCCGGCATTGAGTTCAGCCGCTCAACGCGCAATACCTCGAAAAATTTGATGGAAAGTGGAGAACGGAGTGTCTTAACACTAGGTTGTAATTTGATTGTAATAATATTAGATTACCAAAACTTTACATATAGTTATGCTATATAGTTAGGTTATGATTTATGAACTATTTAAATTTAATTGTAAAAACTGCCAATAATTTATTAAATATTTTTGTCATCAGTTCAAAGACCAATGGACATCAAGAACAGACCACGCATCCCTATTCCTGATGAGGACCCCTACAGCATTGCCAGTTCTAACGCTAACGGATCAGGATCTAGCGGCAGTTCCGGTGGATACGGCCATAGTGGTCACAACGGTCACAATGGTCATAATGGCCACAATGGCCACAACGGCCACAATGGTCACAATGGTCATAATGGAAATAATGGTCATGGTGTTGTGGCCGCAACCAGGGAACAGCTGATGATGCAAATGGGACAGAGGAGAGGTGAAAAGCCTCCCAATCTACCTCCTAGGGAAAATGGTTACGGACCAGCCGATATTCCTAAGGTATTTTTTTTTTGTTTAAAACATAGTTAAATATACGAAATAGCGTAGTAATTAGCATTTAGCTGAACGCAACAGCGGTTTGCAATTTCAAATCGTATAAGTACTGCTTAAGCAAACGCAGAGGAGTGTAAAGATGTTTGACGCCTGTCAAAAGACGTTTCAGATTTGCTTTTTATTATGACATATTCTGGTATTTGTTGATTATGCTACATTTATAATGCTTTAAAATATTTAAAATCACACCGGCAACTTCATAAATCACCTAAATCTTAGCGGCTATATAATTAAGTGAAGGGCTCTTAAAAACTTAGCCGAAGAAAAAATACATTATAATGACTAATGATGGTAAAAAATGAGAAATGATCGCTGCTCTACGAATGAACTGCCCTATAAGAGCGTTTCTCCGCTGTAGTATACAACTAGCGACGGTAAGTTCCGCCACTTACCAGGCCTTTGTGTCCGTGTCTTAAATTTGAACGGAAAGCGGAGAACGGAAACAACAGTCTCTCTATAGCCTGCCCACCCCGATATACCCTGGATAAAGTGTGAAACTAAAACAAAGTAGTTATCATGTTTAATGAGTACGCACACACTAGCGCCAACGGTTATAAAATATTTTGAAATATAACCTTCTTTAAAAATAGTTTTTTTTTATTTGATTTAAAGTAACATTTCCTTTCTATACCATAACATTTTATTCATATCGCAATCACGATTTATCAAGAACGCTCGCCGCCCTTCAACTAGGTTTTATAACGTTTAATGGAAACCGTTCACACCAAGAATTATTAAAGCAGTAACCGACAAACACGCATAATGCCCAATTTCTTATATATTAGATGCGGTTACAGACTGGCCGTGTAGTCTTATTTCTGTTATAGTGAAAATTACATTATCTTTATTACTATCCACGCTGCCACTGTTTAGTTTGTAATGTATTTTTAAATCAATTTGCCTGTTTTTTTTTTTCATTGTACGGCCTTTTAAATTCTCACAATGTTATATTGCTGAGTAGCAATATTTCATGTAATAACGTAATTTTACTTCGCTATTTTGATGAGTAATGTTTAAGATTATTACAGTTTATAGCAATTATTTTCTCTTTTGCTAGCTTTGTAGGCCTTTATGGCGCAGTCGTAAAATGTCTCACTCTAAATGCGATGGTGTTGGATGCGATCCCTTTTCAGTGGTTTTTTAATTATTTTCATTTTTCGCTCTCATAAACATACGTAGAGTTTCGTCACTCAACACGCAATGTCTCGAAAATTGGGCGCAAAGTAGAGAGCAGAGTGTCCATAACCTAGTGTTAACTAGGCTCCCTCTGCATGCGGGCAAAAAGATATCTGCAGATTGCTTTTAGGGAAAAAATAGAAGCTGCTTCCTTTTTAATTTGTATTGCAGCATATAATAAAGATTTCAACTAATCATAATATTGAATATACATTAGGCTAACGCCTTGTAATTAGTCTATCACGATCTTATATGTAAAGGACTGTATTAAGAACAAAATTATGACTTTTGATAAAGTGTGCTTAAAATAAATCCACGATCTCACTTCGTGCGATACAAAGTAATTCCAATTATTCGCTAACAAACTTCATATCAAATTTATTACGCAGATTGGCACTTAAAATAAGTTATCAACTACTTGTCATATGTAAAAAGCTTCTAAATCCTTAATCTTTAATACGAAGCAGGATACAAATCACTTCAACTGGGATCAGCGTCGTGAATCACAAATGCTTTTAATGGAAATCAAACCTTGACCCTCCGATTGAAAATTATAAATGAAGAGGAATTTTAAAATAAAAGGGACATTTAATGTATTATAGATTGATAAAAGCCCGATTTACGCAAAGTGATTTTGTGACGTGCCTCGACGTGAATAATGAATTTTGTATATTATATATACTCAGTTTTCGACTTTGGTTGGTAAGATCTGCAATATAAAAAATAAAATCATTTCATTCGAAACAAAACCGAAAAGACCAAAATGAATATTTCATATATTTTAGATTTCTAAAAGAACAATAGAATTTATCCAACGATAATATTTGTGTGTATATGAGTTTTTAGATTTATTTTTATTTAGTTTTCTTAGTTTCACACACATAGCAGGGTGAGAAAGTGTTAAGACACTCCGTTCCCATGAAAAACTTCCGTATCCCGCTTTTTTCCGAATTCTGAAATCAAATCATATGTCATTTCCTCGAGTGGGAATTAAACCCACAACCTGTCGCGTTTACACGCTTGGATTAAGATGTTTACTAAAAACGCTAGACTGAGATTTTCTTCATCTAGAACACAATATTTATGTATAAATGGGCAAAAAGTGCAGTAAACTATGGTTTTAATTAGGTCAATTGGTAATTTTTTTTGAGGCCGTTGTGACACAGTGAGATAGCAGACTCTTGACGGAATGGTTGTAGGTTCGAACCTCATTCGAGGAAATTAATTATTTTCACTATCCCACACAAAGTTTAAGAAATCGTGTGGGGAAAATGGGGAACGGAGTGCCTTAATATGAGATTACCTTTGTTGTCCTAAAAAAAACAACTTTGCTATTTAACTTTTTTATACAAATTTAAATACATAGCAATGATGTCTGTTATGACAGATAGTTATACATAGTATAGACTATACTCACAATCATATTAATAGAAATTTATTACCAAACTCATCAAGACCCAATAACGTTATGCAGTACGCTCGAGCCGAAGTGAAAGTTCAGTCATTTAACGCCTGTTAGCTCGGAATTCATCTAATAATCCGACATTAGATATCTTTTTATAGATCGTATGTGTATAAAAAATATGGCGTTCCAGTAGTTGTACCAGTCAGTGTTTTTTTTTTGATAGCAAAAGGCAAACGGTAGTTGTCTGAATGATTTAACGTACTGAATCAATAACATCAGATAGAAGATTAAAAAACTTTAATTAAAAAATCTATCTAATTTTGTTATTGTTTCAATTAGTATATATTTTTAAAAAAAGATATTTTGCTTATAATTTATTATGTTTTAAATTGCTCAAATTTCTTCTTCAAATATCTTCGTTAGCCTTAACTGCCGGCAAGTATCAACAAATTCATACTAAAAAGATTTTTACTTTTATTGTGATAATCAAAACAATTATGAATATATTATGGTCAATTCTGACTAAAATAAAATACCTTACATTTAGTCCATTTAAGTTAACAAAGGTGGAACGTATATCGATAATATCAAAGATATCATTGCCGCTAAAGATGAATGTCAGTAGGCGTGAAGTCCTGCCTTTTTATTGCTTTATCCAAATAGCAATGCTATGACATGACAAAGATCAGGAATGTCTCCTTTGCTTACTTTTATTATTAATTCAATGCGTACTCATGTCAGTCTATAAATAACAATAGAAATCGATTTAACTGATTGCGATCTGAAGATTTCAGAGATATATATAATTTGCATTGAAATTGCTGCAGAAATTAAAGTAAAAATGTATATTTCTTTTGGTTTCGTAATTTTTATATCTAAAATTATTAACATTGAGAAAAATAACGATAAAAAGTTAAAGTTAAGCTAGAAAATAAGCGATTAGTTCAGCAGACGTGACTCCATGTCCATTAACGTTATATAAAGCGACTACAATTGCTAAACGAACTACGAAAGTATATTGCAATCGGGGTGGCGAACATTTGTTTAAGTCAATAAGTCTCCCCTACAATATGAGTGTCGTATCAACATAAGTTGTCCATTGATCTCGTTTTACCTTGTAAGGAGATAAGGTGTACTATCTGTACCCACGCATTACTTTAAATGTTTTTTCACGTTTTGCTACAAACAATCTGGTTTTAATACAATTCTGTGTGTTCCAATAGCGTAATCGAAGTGACGCTGTTTATTATATTCTCCTTTGAAACATTTCAATCGGACTTGTTTATTAAAGAGAGTTAGCTCGATTCGAAGTCTACAAAGACTAATGGCTTAAGGAATCTGATCAGATTAAATAAAATCAAAGAAAATAAAATTGTAGCATTTAACCTTCAAGGGATATTACGGGCTTTTGTTTTTTTGACCAAAACAATTTATTAATACAATAAGAAAAATAATGTTTGAATATAATGAAATATTTTAATTTATTGTTTCACAGCCGGATTACGATGACATTGAAGTTAATGAACGCGTCCCAACGCAGTTCCCAAGAGGAAAGTCAGATAAAGGAAAAGATAATAAGAAATACGGTAAGCCATTTTTTTCTATTACTATACTTCTATAAATATTTAAAATAGTTTTATAAATTCAATAATAATTTCCAAATTAAAGTTTTGTTTACGTTAAAAATATCTTTGTCACCGCCTTTCTCTGTGAGTATCCGAGATTTAACCTTTTACATAAAATATGCAAGCCATTTTGTCCCTAATTAAAATAGTTAGAACGCTCATTAAATTAGGAACACAAAACACTAAACTTGCGTAGCTATTGTGGGATTTAATTAACTTAAGCAGGAGATACGAAAAAAATAGTTCTACAATAGTTGCATTAATTATTTCAAGGTAATAAATTGTCTTCAAGAAATGCGATGTGCGCAAATCGAAGTTTTTTAGCTGGAAAAGCTCTAAGTGTATGGGGCAGAGGACCCACTTTTTAGTAACATCGCCTACACTGTATTGCATCCTACAAGTTGACTTCTATAGCACTTCTATATGTATACATTGTATGTTGATTAGCAAAGGCGCCTACATAAATATCTAACTTCCTAATAAGTAAATTGAAATCGTTTAATAATCGATGAATATAAATAAAACATAAACGAATAAAGCTAAAAAAACAAACTAATACAAACATTTAGAAATGGATAAATACCATACGCTTAAACATAATTTGAAAGGAATCGATTCAAACAATAGATTATTTAGCAGTTACAAAATACTATTCAATGTAATACGCCTAAATTAAACATAAGGATTTATATTTCGATCAAGTAAATTACATATTATGCATGATGCAAGTACAAAAATAGCGATATTAATATTGTTTAGAGGATCGTAATTTATAAATCATCACTATCAAAACGGAGAGTTTTATCACTGCTTAAGGATTATGGTGAATAATTTGAGTTAATATCACCTAGTCTTCTTCCATCTCTTTTTAAATTTTGCTTATTCGCTAATTCGGTTTCAAGGCCACGCTTTACTGTAAATATTGCAATAAAAAATAACTTAAATAGTCTTAATAATTAAACATATATGTAATAGCATAATTCTAGATATTTATTTTTTATATAGAAAAATCGGTGTTAAATTGTAACTGTTTCAAAAACCATACCTTTACCAAAACCTGTAGGGGCAGATGTGTGACCTACATACAATATTACTTACAGTTCGGTAATAACGAAAAGAAGCTTAATTTATATTTCATGTCAAATCTTGAACGTTCGTGTAAGAATACTAAGTAGGTTGACATTTGATAAGCAAGTCATGTAACGTAAATAGATGTAGAATCCACCTGATCTGAGCCCGTGATCTCATCATGGGATTACCGCCTACTCGACAGAACGTGTGAAAAATCGACCAGATTTATTGAATAGAAAAAATAATTACCAATTTTTTTGTGTTGGTTTTATTCAAAAGTTCAAAAGCAAAACACGCCAAGTATTGGTTTGATCTTTTCTGTCATTTTTAATATAAGATCGTTCTACTCTAGGATTTAAGTTTCTCAGATTAAGAAGCGATCCGACAACCATTGCGTACAAACAGACACCTTCATTCGTGCCATAATGTGTAGACTCCATTATTTTTCATTTAAATATTGTAATTACCTTTTGTCCTACTATCAGTATATGGCAACTGTGATTTATGACCAATAATATATTTACGAGTATAACAATGAATAAGTATTGAAAATCAATTAATTTTGCGCGTGCTTTATATGACGTGGTTGCAGATATAAGTTCACGTTTGCCCCAAATGTCACAGATGGAGCAGAGCAGAGGTTACCAGACAATACTGTTTCACAACCTCCAGCTGACATTTGGGCATATCCTTGATATTTAAATAGACGGTTCTTTGCGGGCGTAGGATGCGGAACATAAAGTGCACGCATTCATTGTCTTTTTTTTATTGTAAATATTTCTATCGAAAGTTTAATGTTCTTTTAGTGTAGTTGGGTCTTTTTGATGCGATGTTTGTGATTCTATTCTAATTCTACTAAGGGATTCTTATTTTTTTATATTTTTCCTTGGGGTTTAGTTAGATTTTATTTTGATTCATAGAATTTAGATCCTACTAATTTTTTTTTAAAAAGGACAACATTGGGAACGACGTTAGCTGGATAATCCCGCTCAAAAATATGGTAAATCCGTAAAAGTATAAAATAAAAAACTGAACACTGACAAATTTAAATTCTAAAATTAAGCCCATTAAACATATCTTGACAGTAAACTATACGAGACTTAAAAGGTAATGCAATTATCTTTGATTTGACAATCGTTCGTGGGAAAGATACTGAGTGAAACGTTAAATGTTACCTGTGTATCTAAAAGTCTAAGACTAGACGCGTTGAATTCCTTATTTTACAAGTGAATAATATTTTTTATTATGAAATGTTTGTCCTGCGTCCATGTTTATATAAACAACTTTAATGAGATGCAGATTATATATTATTAACATTCATAAATGTTTTTTCAAGTAATAAATAAATAATGACTAAAAACGTGTGAGATGCTGCTGGATAGATTAGTAAATAACAATAATTTGTAATGCCGTATTGTCTTATGTTTCATTTAAATATTATTTAGGAATTATAATACTTAAATATATATAATAGATACATTAAGGCTGTTTATGCGTATATGATGGCACAATACAGTTGATGACCCGCAATTTTAAGTGATTACATACATTTTATTGATAATATATTTTATTTACTGTCTATAAGTACAATATAATTATCCAGTGACCCTTATAGTAACAACTAATAGCATATTTAAAAATAATCTAACTTGATTTGAATTTTATTTTCAGATGACCCTTACTACTGTGGACTTCGCGCGCGTGTGCCCAACTTCGTGAAGGCCACGGGCAAGCACGTGCTCCCAGCGATGACAGAACGCCTCACTCTAAAGGAGACACCAGTGCCCAGCAAGCGTTACAGCGTGGTCCAACAGGGACCCTTCCACCCCCCATTCGTCCCCATACAAGCCCCCATATGGCACGCACGTTCATATGAAAGTGGAATCGGTGCGTACCGTCCCAGAAAAGAGAAGCTCATGTATCAATTCTATCCCAACAGGGAACGTCGGCCCCTAGTGATACAGCAGCCCCGCTAACTAATCAATACAATCTACGCTACAATCTTGGTATTTACCCCCCTTTTTTATTCACTTCGCTTGGCACGCCTCATGCTTAGTTGGTTCACACGTTTGTGTCCTTTCACCGTTTAGTTGTTTTTTTTTTCAAATTAAAAGTACTTCCACTTAATTCCTTATAATGCTATGGTAATATCGACTGAGTCGGCCCTCCGGCTTTGGTAGCACGCATCACGCTTGGTTATACCATTTCTATTTGACCTTCACTTTATTTATTGATTTCTGATACACTTAAGTTTATCTAATTATTGACACTTTACCTTTAATACATTATTACTTTTTTTGGATAATAGTCTTCTACTCTTATATTTAATATATTATTATTATTATTTTAAAATTTATCAATCACTCACTTCTAATATGTAACTAAAGTAATATATTCAGTACTTTTATGTTTATCAAGAATATCTATTCCGACAGCTTAAAATCTTCTTTAAAAATGTTTATTACTTATCCTAACTAAAAAAAACGCTTCGATCTGCAAACCCGAATCTTTCTTCCCATCCTATTCCCCAATAATCTCTTTTTTTTTCATATAAAACATTACATGAGATCACATCGACATCAGACCGTCGCTGGACTTGAACATGGCTTCGCTTCATCTATTTTTAGTGTAGGAGTAAATACCAAAGCCTTGAAAATAAATAATTAATAAAATAGATAAATATAAAATATTTTACAATTGTAATTTCTTAAAATGTTTAGCTGATTAAGTATTAAATTACTTTATTGTAATCATTAACAAGAGTAAAGAAAAATATTTCATATACATTATAGATATTCTTTAGAACTATTATAATGTAATAATTAAATTGGTCCAAAAAAAAATTATACCAATTTATTAATAAGACGGGTTCGATTCCCACTCAGGGGAATTAATTATTATTTTCTTATATTTTCATTTCTTCGCTCTGGTAACAAAGCAAAGCGCGGCGTTGAATGCCTCGAAAATTGACTGAAAAAAGAGTACAGAATGTCTTAGTTCCCTCTGCCTGCCCTATATGCGGGATACAGCGTGAAGCTATAAAAACAAACCCTATAAAATTACTTCACAATTTGAAAAGGTACAGTTGTATGCAGCGTGCCTACTATATAAGTTCGTGATCGTGTGCGTCCTAAATCGGACCTTGTTTTGCAATCCTCCGAACAACTAAAGTATATTGACACGGTATAATTCCAACACTTAATACTAGTACAATGTCGTATAAAAATCACTAACTTATTATATTTTATGCTGTTTATTTTCACAGTCGAATTATTTACATATAACAATTTTATTTAATAATTTTGATTTTATATGATAAATATTATTTTACTAAATATAATATATGCATGCTGCTAGTCTCATATTATTATAGCATGCGTAAATCATCCAAAATGTCATGATTTTCATTTTACTTTCTGATACGATTCACTCTTAACTAACAATTATAAAAACAATATACACACATATTTATATTGAACTTTGATATTGTGTTTCTCAAATTATTTTTTTATTTTACTTATAATATGAGACCAGTCGTGGCAAAAGGCCACAAAGTGTGACTGTAAGCGCGACAAATTGTAGGTTCGATTCCCATTCGAAATTAAATATTTAATATTTTCGCTCTGGTGTTGAGGCAAAGCACGGCGTTGGGTTCAACTCAACACGCAATGCCTGGAGAATTTGAAAGAAATTGGGACGAGGTGTTTTAACATTAGGTTCCCTCTGCCTGCATGCCTGCTGTCTCCGCTGTGTGCGGGAAACAGCGTGAAGCTGATTAGTTATAATAAAAATTCAAAGGGGTAACCGTGTGCCTATATATGTCATTCGTAGCGTCTAATATCAACTAAATATTTTTCATATGAACTACAATTTAACACTTAATTGCAGATGGTGATCCCTACGACCCTTACGCAGTGTACGGCAGACTGCCCGTCCCCGGCCGCTTCCCGCCACCGCCCGCGCCCAACGCGCGTCACATGTTCATCGGAGAGTGGGATTAAAAACCGTATTTTTTGCTAATTTTGATAATATCACTTCGATAGTTTAATACATAATAAATTTTATATCGTTCTATTCTTTTTTATTAATATTCTTATTATAATATATGTAACTGTCTGTAAATGATTTTTTTTAATTGTAATTCGATGTGTAAATTGTAATTTTTTTTGTATTAAAAAGAATAGATAACGATATCGAGTTTGCAACTGATATTGTTTGTTTGAAGTGATCGTATCAAACTGTAAATATATATATTTTTTGTAAATTATCAACATAATTTACTGTGTTGTATTTGACTTATTCGACTCGACTTTGTAAAATAAACGATTAATGTGTTTACTCAAGTAGCATAGTTTTGTAATCGTAATGTGAATTTAAGTGCTTTACGTTCAATAATCACTGCCAATATACATATTTATATACGTTTTAAGCGTTATGATTTTGTAACTTTCACATTTTGACGCCATTTTCTTTTCATTTTCGTCATTCGGTGGTGATAGTTACAAAATTTGCTAATTTACTTAAAGTTAAGTATTCTTAAGATAAAGTGTCAATCCTAGTCAGCACAGGGTTGGATTTAAAAAAAAAATGCAAAAGAAACTATGGATCGGATTTAATAGATTCTTGAACAAAATCAGAAGAATTGCTATTTTTATATATTTTTTTATGAATTTATTGATAAATAACTTGTAAATTTTAGCTATTATTTCTTATGATTTTAAATTTGTAAATAGTTAATGTTCTTTTTTTTTCTATGTACATCTAAGTACATTAAGTGTTAAAATATTTTAACCATATGACTCTGCTATTCCGATTACGAATATTTTATAAATACTCAAGTATACTTAGATTTAGAAGTAATTTTGTACAATATATTGACAGTTTTGTACTTTTATAATGTCAATATTTAGGTATACCTATAAGTTTTTAGTTACACCTGACTCGAAAATTGTAAGAAAAGCAAAATTATTCGTGTTATGATTTTATTCGATTTTTCAAATGAAATGATTTCGGTGCTAGACAGGTTACCATTCTGTTTTATATAATGTTTTTAGAATAATTATACTGTAAAACTGCCTGAAGCCTGATACTATCTCTTATATGTAATAGTGCAGGTATATTCATTATTTACTGTTTTTAAATATTTTCTTTCTACAAATTTCTATATTTTTTCTAAATATTAACTACTCGGCATCATATACTGTTTAACACATATTTCAAGTAAAATCGTCAGTATGTTAAAACATACGTACGTAAACGTAATTATAAATTGAAATATAGATATATATTTTTATAATGTGAATAAATTATTATTTTTATATGAATTACTGTTGACGAGTGTACTTTTAGTTTATCAACATCCATACATAATATAACGTAGGGTGTTGGTTATTCTGTAACCTAATTTAAGAAAATTTAAGCAATTTGTAAGAATCAAATCAATATACAATTATTTCAATATATATTTTTTATTTGTCTGACCTGATTCATTGATTTATTTACTTACTGAAAATTACAGTTATGAAATTGGCTATAAAGTTATAAAGTGAATGAAATCTTCCACAAGAAATAATATTAAAATAATATTCTATGCCAAAAACATATTTATAAATTTAAAAATTTGCAGCTTACACATTAAATAAATAAAAAAAATAGTTATAAATAAAATATTGGCCTCCTGAATTTGGTTTTTTTCCCATAACTATTTTATAGTTTATCCTTTATATCTCTTCATACAATTCATTAAATAGGGACAAGATTTATGAAGCCTGAACGATAGCATCCATTTTTTTAATTAACTGATAGAATACATTGCTTGATTGAAAAAATCCAAACCCAAATACAATATAATCAATCACTTATAAGAAGTATTGATCAATAATATTTAAAATACATATTGCAGTATAAATTACACTCACTTGATCACCGCTGTATATTTAAATATAATAAAAAATGCAATATTTGAATTTTTATATAGAAAATTTTTATCATACTTGAAAGTGCGTGCCTACATTTTATCGTTGACTTAAAGCTCACATAGTTACGAGTATGTGTAACAGGTCAATAATTAATTAATTCACATGAGTTTTTTTCTTAAGACTACTAAATATTACAGCTACATGGTTACTATATATTACTAATGTTTTACAGTAAATCAACTTTGTAAAAAAAAAAAACAATTTCAGGTTTGGAATTAAATACTCAAGATTGCCTCCAACATAGTAGTTAGATAATTATATCTATTAAGAAAGGTTTTTATTTATTTATTCGTTAGCTTATTAAATGATACGTTCTCCAACGTTTTTATACAAACTTGTTTAAAATATTTTTTGCTATAATAATCACATCAACATTAATGCTCTATTTATATCAATCAAAACATGTAAAAAATAAGCGAAAATATCTAAAAAAAATTGTACCTTATAATATATTTGAATATATGATTATGTTGATAATCATATATTTTATTTATATTTTTATAAGGTAATATATCTTATGTACTAACAATATTAATAAGTTGTAATAAGCGTATAAGTATTCTCACATATCACGAAGCCAGCCTTTTAGGCCAGTCGTAGCGCAGGGGCACAAAATGTGACTGTAAAACCGACTGGTTGTGGGTTCGATCCCTACTCTAGGAGATGAAATATTTACATAAATTTATATTTCCATTTCTTCGCTCTGGTGTCGAGGACAAACGCGGCGTAGCGTTCAGCCACTCAACAGTCCAACAATGCCTCCAGAATTCGGCAGAAAGTGGAGAACGGAGTGTCTTAACATCAGGTTCCCTCTGCCTTACCCTGCAGCGTGCGGGATACAGTGTGAAGATGATTTATTTTATTTATTTACATATCTTGAACATATACCTACTTACCTTACTAATCGTGGTATGGACGGCTTAACAGGGACACGGGATCGATTCTCGCTGCCTGCTAAGTTTTATACATTTTGTAAAAATATTAGTCTGAAATAACACTTTAAAACGTTAAAAATATACTAAATAGTACATTCCGTTTCCCTAAGGAGGAACAAAAAAAATATACACAAATATATACCTATTCAAAACCGAATTAGTGATTACCGATTTAGTACAATAGAAACTATATAAATATTTACTTTGCCTTTTTTTACTGTTTTTTACTGAACCGCAGTTTATGACATCTTTGGGCTCGGTTCGATATTCTGAAAATGTGAATAATTAATTTGTAAGGATAGTACACCTAGCAATAACATCAAAATATATAAATAAAATTTAAAAAAAAAATAAAAATAAAAATGTTTTATTTCCAAGCAACACAGGCTCATAGTTGGTTAGTACAATGAATTACTTAAGAACTATGTTAGTAAAATAAAATAGAAACAAAGATGACATACAATACTATATATATATATATATATATATATATATATATATATATATATATATATATATATATATATATATATATATATGATTATCAATATAATCATATATTCAAATATATTATAAGGTACAATTTTTTTTAGATATTTTCGCTTATTTTTTACATGTTTTGATTGATATAAATTTTTAGTATTTAATTTGTACTTTTATACCTAATGACTATTTTCTCCTAATTTGTTTTACTTTTTAAAAAATATATTATTTTATTTGAAATTGTTGAATACTATTTCAGATATTTTCTTTCATTTTCTGTAAATAATATTATATTAAAGCTTACGCAAAAATTCTTTAAGTTTTGTGGTAATTTTAAATAGCTAGCTGAAAAATATCAGTTTTTTAATGTTTTGATCAAAGGCTAGAAGGTACCATAGAGACTATTAGTTTCCTAACCTAACATAAACGACAATACCGTATGTAACGTTACCATAGCAACGTACAAACAACATAGCTACTGCGCGTGAACGTATTATACACAATATTAATGTATTCCTTCTCATTGGATGTGAAAAAAAATAATTAGCTGAAGTGGTTATGGATTTTTCCGAGGATTCAGAGCGTGTCAGTACAGGAAGAAGGGCAGATGTGCCGCGCCCAGTCTCAAGACGAGGTTTCAGAGAATATACGAATAACGGTTCTGCTTTATCAAGGTATGTGAAAAGAAAGTAAATAGTAAGTATTATTTGTTTGTTTTTATTATATCTTTGAATTTGAATGATATATTGAAGAAAATATAACTTAACTTAACTTAGCTTCACGCTTTATCCCTTGCGGGGTAGTCAGAGAGAACGGAGCGCCAAACGCTACGGTCTCTACATACCTCTTTCGCCTCGTCCACTGTCATCAACCTCTTCATACATGCCCTAGAAGAAAATATAACCACTTGAATTCATGGTTAAAATGGATTTCGACACACAAATTAAATTATTAATCTACTATATAAAGCAGTGGTTCCCAACCAGTGGTCCGCGGACCACCAGTGGTCCGCAGAAGCCTAAAATTGGTCCGCGAACGATTTTTATTTTATGACTAAGGATGGTAAGGCGAAGTTTCTGTTTAATTATTACAGTTATTTTTTACTATACCTACATGCATAGTGGTCCCTGCTACCAAGAATGATGTAAGAGTGGTCCTTGATTAAGATAAGGTTGGGAACCCCTGATATAAAGTCATTCGCTTTACTTACCTTAGTTACCTTACCTACTACATAAACTTACTTACCAATACGATGCAGAAAATTTTTAAAGATACAAAGGAATATATCTACCTCTACTACTATAATACTTCATCTTAAATATGCGTCACACTATTAATACCTCCAATACCTCGTTCGAATACCTCTTTTTTAAACGTGAGTATCTCACAGGAGCGGAACAATGAGGCCGACATCAGCGTATAGAGGAAGCACTGCCTCCCGCATGGGAACGGCGGGCTTTGGTCCAGCACCGCCCACTGCGAGCAAGCAGTCTTCTTCTATGACTGGGTTTTCTATGGTACAATTATTATTACATTTTTTTTTAAATACAAGCCCTGTTTACTTTACAACAGATTCATTATTTTTCCCATATTAAAACACTCCGTTCCCCATTTTCCTCAAAATTTTATAGATTTTGCGTGTTGAGTTGCGGAATTCAACACTTCGTCTTCGAGAGCGGGGAAATATAAATAAATGGACACAACCATTACCCCACGTGGGGATCGAACCAAATTCGCGCTTACACTCAGACATCCCACTGCACCACGACGGCCTCAACTGTATTTTACTGTTTAGTTTACTTTAGTAATAAAATTAGGTAAAATAAAAAAAGAAGTAACTGTGATTATTTTGAAATTAGTAACTATACAGATACATATAAATAATTTCTGACTTATTTTATTATTTATTTAATAAAACTATAGTGTAAGAATTTATTATTCAATCTCTTCAGATCGACAGACCGATAACTCAACAAGGCATATCGGGTCTCCGTACAAGTACTGCTAGAGGATTCCGCACACGACATCTTCAGGATAAACGTTATTGGGAAGAGCTGATGCAAGTAAAAGTAAGAGAAATGAAGGCCGAAATTGCGAGACTAATGGATCAAGCAGAGGCAGGTGAAAGGGAGAAGTCTGCCAAGAAACATTATGAGACAAGGGTTAGGGAACTGGCGCAAGAGTTGACGGGTGAGTGGTATTTTATATAGAATGATTTAGTTATTTTTAGGGTTTCGTACCTTTTAAGGAAAAAAGGAAACCTTATAAGACCACTTTGTTGTCCGTCTGTCTGTCTCAGACAGTAACTAATTTCAGAGAAAGCTCTAGACTTCCAATATTAATACGAAACCCTCGATGGGAGAGCCCGACTCCCGCTTATCCTGTTTTTTATTTTCACATAGGTTATTTTCTTAGGTTTATTTTCATGCAGGCAAGACAAAGAAAATGTTTCTGCATATATTAAAACAACTGTCGATGGTGTCGCACTTCGTTAAAATATCCTTGTCAAAGGGAAAAAGAGAGGCTGTCACTACCTCTCATACGTCAGTTGTAACTTCGACAAAACAGTATCGATGATAACGATACACAAAAAGCATGAGGGCCACTCGGAGAGCATATATGACAATGTTGAGGAGAGTAGATGAAGTAAAAGAGGTACGCAGAGACCGTGGAGTCTGGCCGCTAGTCAAAATGTGAAGATACAAGACACAAAAGTGTGACTTTAATGAGATGATTGTGGGTTCGATCCCCGCTCGAGGAAGTAAAATATTTATTTAACTTTATATTTTCATTTCTTCGTTCTGGTGGCGAGGCTAAACGCGGCCTTGAGTTCGGCCACTCAACTTGTAATGGCTCCAGTATTCGGCGGAAAGTGGAGAACGGAGTGTCTTAACACTAGGTTCCTTCCTGCCTAGGTTCCTTACCTATCCTGCTATTTGCGAGATACAAGAGTCAAGCAGATTTTATTTATATTTTTGTATTGTTATATTATTTTAGATCTACAAGGCAGATTAGCTGATTACAATACAGCTATTCGTATAGCCAACGGTGAAGCGTCTAAACAGTCCGTAGAAGAGCAAACAAGGGAACTTGAATTAAGCAACAAGAAACTACAGGAAGAAGTTGAACAAGTTTTCATAGAAAAGCAAAGGAAAGAAAATCAGTTACGACAACTAAGAGAACAAATGGATAAGGTAAAAACGGACTGACATCGTTTTTTTTATTTTTAGGGTTCCGTACCTCGAAAGGTAAAAACGGAACCCTTAAAGGATCACTTTGTCACGAGCGCGTGGAGGTATCAAGTAAATGCCGAAATGTATATGAAATACTCAGGTCTACAGTTCTTTGGAGCTCAAAACTTACAGGATACTTCCAGTGAACTCATAATCTTTAGAATTTAGTACGAAGCACCGTCTTATAACATAGATAAACGAAAATTTGCGAAAAGTGAAAATTTATAGGTATTTCATAGAAAAAAAAACACTATAAACTTATTATATTTCATACAAAATGATGTGCATATGCACATGCCCGCAAACTTAAGTTTGTCAATTTTTATAAAGTGAACTTGTCAATTTTTTTAAGTGTACTTCCGTTGACCTACCATCCTAAAATTGGTACGAAAGCCTCGGTGGCGAGTCGACTCGCACTTAACCGGTTTTGTTTAATATGAGACATTGCATGGCATTTACAGTAGTGGAAGCCAACGCCACGTTTTATCTTATTACCAGAGCGACAAAATCAAAATAATCCACTCCCCTGAGTGGGAATCAAACCCACAACCGTCACGTATGCAGTAAGGCGCCATGCCGCTGCGACACTACAAGCATGTCTTTTTATTTATCATAGGAACAATCAACAATAACGAAACTGCTGTCAGAGATGACTCCAGAACAAAAAGGACAGTATAATGAACTGGAAGCAACAGCTTCTGCTCTACGTGAAGAGGTAGAACAAACGAGGCAACAAATAGACCACTTGAATAGGGAAAAAGAGGAATTCGTTAAGGAAATATCTGGTTCGCAGGTAACCTTATTATACTATTTTACTTATATTTACCGTTAGTACCTACTTACTAATAAGCTTCTAAATTTTAATTCATATTTAATTAATTTTGCCTTCTTATCTCCGTGGATCCTTTCCATATTAATATATCTCGTAATAACTTATTGAGAGCTTAATTTTTCACTCAATTTACTAGTGCTGATTGCTGCTACTTGTCAAAACAAGATATTTCAATGCGTGTCAATAAAATTTTATTTTTTTTTTCTTCGTGTGATGGATTTCAGTCAAAAACGCTTATACGCTATACGCTTATTGCACGAAACAAGAGAAAGTATTTCTACATTTTTTATAATTGTATAGAGTTACGCGGAACACAAAATTTTGCGTTTAAAATGTTTACCAATAAATATTTTACAGATTAAAATGCATTTATTGGAGTTACATCGTAGACTTGCATCGGCCGAAGAGAAGCGTGATAATTTAAAAAATGAAATAAACAATCGCTTGGATCCTCAAGAAGAAAGAGAAAAGCTTTTGCAACAAGTAAGAGGGTCAAAATAATACTTTAACTGAAACGTTATAGAATCTAACCACTATCATATAGATATAGAAGCTGTTTTAAAATTGCCAAATTTTTATTAATTTGGTTAAAAATGTTAAAATAATCCAGTTTGAAATGTTGTTTAAGGTTCGTGAAGATAATGCAGCTATAGCATCTTTAGACAGCAACGCTTCAAATCTTAAAGATCAGATTCGAAAAGTACAAGAATATATAGAACAAGCCGAACAAGTAATTATTTATTAATTTCGCCATGAGCTTTATTCGAGAAATATATGCAGAGAAAAAGAGGCCAGTCGTGGCGCAGGGGCACAAAGTGTGGTTGTGGGTTCAATTCCCACTTGAGGATATGGAATATGTTTTTAAATTTATATTTTCTGTTCTTCACTCTGGTGTCAAAGCGCGG
Source organism: Heliconius erato x Heliconius himera (assembly GCA_013421005.1). Classification (NCBI taxonomy): domain Eukaryota; kingdom Metazoa; phylum Arthropoda; class Insecta; order Lepidoptera; family Nymphalidae; genus Heliconius; species Heliconius erato x Heliconius himera. The sequence continues at coordinate 38,379 of JAATLQ010016960.1, read as the reverse complement.
CGTTGAGTTCCACCACTCAGCACGCAATGCCTCCAGAATTTGGCGGAAAGTGGGGAACGGAGTGATTTTGATTTTTATATGTATAAAAATCACATTACAATATTTCATTTGCTCATTTAATTTTTTTTATAAATTAAAAAAAGCAAAAGTTACTACTGCTGATTCTCCTTAGTTACAGCCATATACAACCTATCTCTACTGTTCGCAAGACTTAGGTTGATCTTTGCATTTGTGTGACGCTGTTATTAGTGCAAGAGGTGTAGGCCGATTGTCCAAAAACAGTAGACGGCCAACGTCACACCTACACTATGTATGTACACACACAAATGTAAAGATTAGCTTAGACCTCGCGGACTGTACCGACTAACAAATTAATAAATTTTATTTATTTCGTTATCGCCGCAGGACCTCGAGGAGGGTAATTCAGAGCGTCACCAAAAATACAGAGAACTGAAGAAAAGAGAAGAAACCATGGACACATTCATGTCTACTTACGAGGAAAATCACAAAAAGGAAATAGAAAAGATCGACCAATTGGAAAAAGATATAGTATTTGCATTAGAGCACAGCAGTTCTAATATAGATCTAGATTTAAGTGAAATAGATTCATTAAAACAAAGAGAAGGTTATTCAAGTTTCTGTGATGATAGCAAGAAGACTGTTGAGACTTTGACTAAGGACTATGAAAGATTTCAAGCTAATTTGAAAAAGGTAACAATTAACATGTTTCAGTTACTTTTTGTGTTAACTTATCACAGTTCCTATTTAACTACAATATAAAATTAAAAGAGTTTGTCTGCGCTAATCTCAGAATAGTAATCCGAATTAAAAATGTCTTCTTATTATATAGTCTATTTATTTAGAAAAGCTATAGGCTATATTAAATAAAAAAAATAGTTAATTCGTTTATTTCTTTACATTTGCCAATGGGAGCGAAGCCGCTGATAAGAACTAGTGTTACATAGCATAAATGCTGGTATAAAATCAATAAAACATTTTTGTTTATAATCCAGGCGGAAGCAACGCGTGAGCGTCTCGCAACGGAATTACAAACTCTTCCGGAGAAAACAAGCGTCATGCAAGAAGAACTTGTGACATTATCTGATTTAGAAAAGCTGAGAGATGAAGGTTTTTTTATCATAGACTAAATTTATTTAATTATACGCTTGTAAAACTTTGTTAAATAAGTTCTAGGATTTTAAGTTTTTTTTAAACTAATACTGTCTTTAAAAAAATTAATAAATTTTGGACCAATAACCAATATTTTAATAGTCCAAAATTTGTTAAACTTAAATGGAAAACATTCTTTAAAGTAAGTAAATATTATTTCGCTTTATTAGGAGAGGAGCAAAAGAAGGCTCTGGAAAGCGAAACGAAAATCCTGAAAGAAAAATTAGCACCAACTGAGAGCGCCGTCATAGAAGCTTCGAATAAGCTTAAAAAATTACAGGTAATAAATATAAAAAATATAATTTATTAACAATTAATAAGATTTTTTTAATTTATAAAATGTTAAGTTAAATGTAGCATACTAAATATTTTTTTTAATAAGCAGAGGGAACCTGGGAACATAATATTAAAACACACCGTACCCATTGAGATACTTCAACTTTCCGCCAAATTTTGAAGACATTGTGTTGAGTGGCGAAACTCAACGCCGCGCTTTGTCTCGTTACCAGAGCGAGGAAATGGAATATTCAACATTTTCATTGGGAATCGAACCCATATAAACTTTTGCGCTTAAAATCGCACGATTGTGCTTCTGTGCAACGACTGACCTCATAATTGTATTAAAAGTAATAAATTTAATTGCGTGAATACCATTTGATCTAATAAACATTTATTTGTTTTTTTATTAGGAAAGTCTTGATGGAAATGAAATGTACGCCAAATTAAACAGTCTCGAGGAAGAATTAGCACAACTTGAAAGTAGGAAGACCATTCTAGAAGAAGACATAGCATCTATCACTTTAAAAGCGGACTATGAACCACTGAAAAAGGAAGCCATGAGTGAAATTGCTGCCTTAAACAAGAAACTTATTGAAGATCTTAATAATAATAAGACGTATTAACATTGTAATAAGGGTGATATATTAATGTTTGTATTCTTAATTATATATTTAAATAAAAAAAAAATCTCTATACGAACTTGGTTTTTTTTCTACCAATTTGTATCTAGAGATAACACAGGTAAATATATACTTATGTTTCATATATAAATAAGGAAATTTCACGCTAGCCTAGCAGGATAGGTAGACGGAACCTGTTGAGAGGCACAACTTAACGCCGCGTTTTGCTCTGTCATCCCTCTGGTTTGCTCGTTCTCGAGAAAATTAAAATATGAAATATTTCACTCTCTCAAGTGAGAATCGTCCCCATACCCATATATAGTTACAGTTTTTAAATATATAAGGTTTAATATTACGTATATACAAAACGAACTTGTAAGATAAATAAATAAAAAACCGTTACACAACTATAATATTATGTAAAAAACAATATCACAGATATTACTAACAATTTACATACATTTAGCAATCATCTTTCAAAACATGTAAAAAATCACTGCATTAAATTTATTTTATTTACACATTTTTTCACATGTACATTTTCAGAGTACAAAAAAGAACTATAAAGAATTACAATCAACTAAACAACAGTAGGAATCCATTCCAATTCTCAATATTAAATAACATTAGCCTTTTTAATTTAAAAATTAAGTCAATTTTGCACTATATAACTAATTTAGATTTAATTTGTTTATCCAAAAGCATGGAAAGTTCAGACGGTACTTGTTTGTTGTTAGCTTTACATAGAGAACATATGTTCTTTACGAATTTTTGTGAAGGTGTTATTTCATTTTCTTGCATTGTATACCACAGTGATAGAGCCTCTTGACACTTGTCTTCGCGTTCTATAAAATAAATAGAATTAGTTTGTAAATTCTAATCTTAATATAGTAAATAAATCAAGTCGCGCACTGTTGCAGTATAGAAATATTTTATATTTTCATTTCCTCGTTCTGGTTGCAAGGTATAGCCCGGCGTTGGGTTCCGCCATTCAAGATGCAATGCCCCGAGAATTCGGCGGAAAGTGAAGAACAGAAAGGTCTTAACAGTAAGTTTCTAGGTTCCCTTGGCCTACCCTACTATATGCGAGATAAAGCGTGAAGCTAAAAAAATCTACGTTTATCATATTTAAATAATGATAAAAATAAATAAATCAAAATAAATCAGCTTCACGCTGTATCCCGCACACTGCAGGGTAGGCCGAGGGAACCTAGTGTTCAGACACTCTGATATTATTATTAAAAGCAACTTCACTTTTATCGCACATAGTGTGCAGGCAATTAGACAGTAGTATCAAAACACTCCATTTTTAATTTTCCGACTGAATTGGAGACGTTACGTGTGGTGGAACTTAACTCCGCGCTTTACCAGATCGTCGACATGAAAATAATAAACATAATATAATCGCTCGATTACAGTAATAGAAATAGATTTAAGGTAAATATAACCATATACTTCAAATCCCTTTTCTCATACCAAAAAAACTAGAAAAAATGGAGAACGGAAGTGTCTTAATTGGAAACGGAGTGTCTTAACACTAGGTTCTCTCTCCCTATCCTGCAAGGTGCGGATACAGCTAGTTAAAAAAAATATTGTAACAATAACTTCACCCTGCCCTTATATTCAAAACATAATTGTAGGCACAACTAAATAAAAATATAAACAAAATACAGTCAAAAACTTACGAAAAACATCCAAAATCAAATTACATATTGCCTCCACGTCAACATGGCGTAGATCCTTGGCGGTATCCACTATTATCTTCAAGGCTTCCACCTTCTTGTCTTGCGCGAATCGTTCACAGTGACGCAGTAGCGCTTCCGGGTGGAACTTTATAGAGGGGTCCAATAACAGCTTGCGAAGTGACTTTTTGTAGCCAACATCTGCCAATGCCGCTATAAGTGTTAACTGAAAGAGAAATAGGGAATATTTTTTTTAATGAAAATTATTGAAATTATTACTACTAGTTAAATGTTAGTGAGTATGTAATAAAAATATTCATATAAGAGAATTTGAAATTTGTACAATGTTATTTATTTAATGTAAGTTAAAAAATGGGATACGAAAATTGTTTTATTTAAGTAATTAATTAACATTTTCCATATTACATTGGCTTAATTGACTACAGAAACTCCATTAGGTAAGGAATATTAAATAAATTATGTGCATACATTACAGGTACATTCACTGTCACAAATTTAGAAAAAAATATAATACCTACTTATTAAGAAAACGTATAAAACTTTGAACGTAGCGGGACTCGAACCCGCGCCTTCTCCGGGTTTTCTAAATAAGTATTTTTCTTTCCTAAGTGTGGAATAACACTTTAAAAATTAAAAAATATATAATACCTGCACATCACTAGCACCATGTACTTTCCTATCAACATTGAGTATAGTCTGTACCAACTTATTCAATTTTCCATCATTTTTCTCATTTTCTATAAAAGCCTCCTCAGACTTGCCGTCACTCATATCTCTTAATATTTTACACAATAATTCGTGCTTGAGAGGAGTCTTGTTGTATTTCTCTGAGAGACGAACGAATTCTTGAACTGCTTTTTCTATGTTGCCACTGAAAACATATTACCACATACTTATACTTCAATATAAAATAACAAAATCATAAAGCGGAGTGTCTTAACAATAGGTTTCCTCTGCCTACCTTGTCGTATGCGGTATACAGAGGGAACCTGATTTTAAAATCAAAAGTATTGGTTGAACACGTTTTTGTTTTTTATTATATATGATGCCAAAATTTAAAATAAAATCTTATCTTACAGAGAAAATAAAAATATCTATTATTATTAAAACATGGTGAATGATTATATTTAAATTACTTTTGAGGGCGTCGTGGCGCAGTGGCACAGGCGTATAAGCACGACGATCGTTAACTCCATTCCCACTAGGGAATGAATTATTATTTATTAATATTTTTATTTCTTCGCTTTGGTAACAGGGCAAAGCACGGCGTTGAGTTCTATGAGTCTACACACAATGCCTCGAAAATACAGCGGAAAGTTGGGAATTGGGTGTGTTAGTAAAGATTCCCCCTGCCTACCCTGCTATATGCGGGACACACGGTGAAGCTTTTTTAATTGTGTAGTAATAAAACAAATTACAGCATTGAGTTCCAGTACTCAGACTTAACTTTTGAAATATGAAACAAAATAATTTAATGTATTCAAATTTTTATACAAACCTTTTCAAATGAACTCTCACCAATGGCCCAAGTATAATATTAGACGGCTTACAATATCTCAACGTGGTTAACAGTTCATACATTTTCTTAGTATCCGCGGAGGAGCCTTGTGCCGCGACTGCGTCGAGAAGACGCCAGCAGTTCATTGATATGTTACGACCCCCTGTTATACGCCTGTTTTTACGTACAGATTTATGAATAAATATATAAAATTATAATATTTTAAAATAATTATTTATTTAACAGTTTCTCCTATTTGTTTAATATTATAATAATTATAACAACAAACCTCTTTTTAGCCTCTTCGCTTATCAATTCAAAAGCTTTTGTAATCTTCTTTCTGTATACCATAAGAGTCGCAAAATCAATAACTTTAAATTCATCCAATGTAAAATTAGGCGAGGACTTGTTTAAATCGGCCAACGCTATTTCAGCTAATTCTAATTCACCTAATTTGACGTGCAAATCGAATATCGACGCTTTCATACCGGCTGATAGAAAGATCTGGAAAAATGTTTTTTCTTTAAGTAATTTAACGAATGTTTTCAACTTTTCCATAATATAGCAAAATGAGTGTGAACAATTTTTTTTTAACAAATTTAATATAAAAATAATTTGCATAATAAATAATTTAAAAATGACAGTTGTCTTTTTGTTAGAATGGTACTTTTGGGTTCGATCCCCATTTCTGAAAGATAATTCAAATGATTTAGTCAGTAGATATGTAATTATTTTCATTTACCACACTGACAAGGCATCGACACTGACAGCTCGTAACTGTAGTGTTAGTCAAAAAACTAAAACACTAGCACAATATTACACATTTGTACTGTTAGCGATTTGCAGAAAGAGTGGGGACGCGTCATCGTCACTAAAATGCGGGATGAGGCGTGAAGATGCAAATAATACTGACCCCTTCTTTCTCACATTTATCCACAATTTCCCTCGCAGCGTTCAAATTACCTTCTCTACAATATTGTTGAAGCAATTTTCTCAAAACACCTCTTGTATTCATGCCTTTAGCTTCTAATTCTATTAGGTGTGCTTTAAGAGAGCTTTCGTTCATTTGTTTCTGTAAGAATAAATATAAATTAAATTTATATAAAACACTCTCTAAAAAGTACAAAACAAGAAAATAAGCTCCGTTGAAATTATTATGTACAAAGTATTAAAAATGTACCCACTACTAAATAAATAACTTACTTATATGTATTATATTTAAACGTATTATTATAAGTCACACTGATAGAGATATGTTTAAAGGATAGACGTGATCGTAAACCACTTTAATTTTATTTTATTATTATAATGGTTGACGTCCTGTAGCCTATAAACAGCGGACAATCAAGAGGCTTCTAAAGATACCAAGATTTGTCTAATTATGATAACATAGTTTAGAAGTTATAAGGGAGCAGATGAACATCCATACCCACATACATATACGAGTATACATACAGGTCAAAATCATATCCCTCCTTTTTGGCTCGCCGTAGTCGGGTAATAAAACAAAAGCATTTTTTTTTAAATTGTTAGATTGCTATAGCAAAAAATAAGCAATATGAAGTAGACCAACAATGAATTAGGTTTCTTAAGTTTTTAGCTTAGCAGCAGTTTATTTAGACTTATTCTATGTATTTGATGAAGTACTTATAGTTCCTCCTACCCTTAAATGATATTATCACATAAAAATAAACAAAATCACTAAAATCATAGTATTATTCTCACACATACATCAAAACGAAAAATATTAAAAAATCATCATCAATAGGGAGGAAAGGGAAGTCCAGCTCAGATGTAGAGCTGGATTTAATATACAATATATACATAACTAACTCACTGGATGTTGCATAATCTGTGCAAATAATTCCCCATCATCGATTAATCTGTCATCTGTGATCTTTATTAAGCTTTCTTTGACCACTTCCTTTTTGTTCTGGCTGTGATGTTCCGGTATACGGGAAAGGCAATAGTCAGCGGCCGCGGTGGAAATCTTTATAGGAGTTGATTGTATACCCTGTGGTAAATTAATATATAGAATTGTTAATTATAATAAAAAATTAAACGTTTTTTTGACTTCGCGTGTATCCTGCATGCATAGGGTCATGGTATGGCAGATAGTTACTAATTTAAAATAATTTATTCCTCCGAGTAGGGATCAAATCCATAAATAACCAACGCGCCTACAGTCAAATTTTATCCTGAATGTATTAAAATAAATTATATATTATTACAACACATAAAATATAACTATATTTTTTTCAGCTTCATATATTGAGATTTTAGGACACTTCATTCCCCAATTTACGTAATTTTTACAAGGCATTGCAAGTTGAGTGGCGGAACTCAACGCCGCGCTTACAAATATACACAATTTATTAACTACACAAATTAAGTACTCAAAGTTCCCCACACTGTACGAAAAATATCAAAAAGCTAATTGCAATCAAGCAAATACAATTTACCTTCAACAAAACAATCAAATCCGACAAATCCTCTTTAATCCTATTATTCCGTACAAATGCACACAAGAACCTTCCAACCCAATCCTTATCCTTATTTAAGGCTTTGGTCGTCATGTCTTCCAATATGTGCACTGTGTGTTTCATATCTGAACTTATTAAATATCCTTTTACTAGGGAACTTAGTAACATTTCCACATCTACTTTGCCTTGGAATAGTTCACCTTGAAAAAAAAAGACATTATTTTAAACTAGTAGTGGCACACATAAAGCTGATTTAATTTTTTTTTTAGTGACACACAGAAAAGGGCGCCAATTTTTTTTTATTATAATCATATTATTCAAAATTCTTACACAAATTGTAGCCTATGGTCTAATTTAGATGCATAAGCTATATTATTGTAGATTCATCTAAATCTGTTCAGAAGTTATACGTGAAAGTGGAACAAACATCTGTGCTCATCAACTTTCATATTTATAATTAGTAGGATTGAAAGTAAGATGTACGATAGGATAGTCTGATACAATATAACTATATTCCTGATGAAATAGATGTAATAGTATATTTTTCTTATTTTTTATTTAATCATACTATAAATTACTACAGTAAAAATATAAATATATTTATTATAATTTTTTTCAAACAATTTATAAAACAAAACTATTAATTTTCTCTGTAAGAAATGGAAACATACTTTTTAAATAAAAATATTTTATTTAAAATTATAACAATAAATATTACTTACAAATCTCACTAGCCGCTCTAACTTGTCCAGTATTCAATAAAGTGACCATCATAGGTGTCAATACATTTGTAACAGAAAGGCCAGTTTCTAGAAACTTTTTCATTAAATTCTGTGGAGATGTGAAACTAACGTAAGGTAAGGTGTAATCTAAAATAGTTTCGTAATCAGGCTTCACCTCCATTGTAACCATTGTTGATAATGTGTTCATAATACCTAAAAAATAATAGTTTTACATATTTATAGCAGTACAAGATATAGTATTGCATTCTGCCTCTCTCTAGTTTTTTAATTTTTTTATATATATTATAATCTGTGCACATCCAATATGAAGCATGAAGCACCTATTGGCTGTAGTCAAGCCAAACAATCAAACACTTCTATAATAATTTTATTTGATAAAAAAAAATACAGATTTTGTATGTAATGTTTCTTAACTGGTGAATCATGCAATCAACTTCTACTAAATTCTTTGCCTTGTAAAAGTTGACTGAAATATTATTTATATTGTTTCATTAATTCTTTTTCTATGATGATCATAAAAAAACTGAGAATGGGATCATAAATTTAAAATATATTTGTAAAAAAAATAACGAAAAACAATCAAAATACGAAATACGTACCTTTCTCCCCATAAGTTTTCGAAGTATGAATCAAAATTGGCCAAAAGTAATGTGGACGTAGCGCCATACCTAGTTGTTTCATTCTAGTAAACAAGTCTAAAGCTAGAGGCACTTTTGCCAATTGAAGTGCCGCTTCAGCTGCATTATGCATTGCTATAGGATTTCTACCTGATGACATTAGCTCTTGTGTTATGAGACTTATTATGCTTGATGGCTGGAAAGAAAGTTGGTCGTTAAAAATGATCATTTTGTAAAGAGTCCACTAACTAATTAGGTGAAAAGAAATTTAAAAACCAATTTGTATTTGTACGAATTAACACTAGGTTCCCATGTTCCCCCAACATAAAAAGAGAAAAACAACAATATACATATACAAACCATGGAAGCCTTAACACAATCTCTAACTAAACTCCTCCCATGCAAGCCCTTATCATCTCTAGGTCCAAATGAGGGTAATGGTAGACATTTGTAAATCTCCAAAGCAACCATTGGATGATTTTGAAATACTAGTAAAGTCGCCACACTTTGCATGTAAGGAGAAATGGATGGTGTTTCTAGTATTTCTTCTGGTAAGTATTTTAGTACCTGCAAATTTTAATTTTAATTTATTGCTTGATTTTCTACTGTATGATAAATATTATTATTTAAGCTTTTCGCTTTGATAGACAGAAAATTGGATAGAAATTGGTAAACAGTATATGTTTCCTCTGTCTAACTGGTGGGGAAAATCACTGTTTTTTTTTTAAATGATTCAATCAGTAGAATGTAGAATTAATCTATTTAATCTATGAAAAAAAAAAATCTATGAGAGGCTGTCGCAGAGGGACGAGTTAGTGAGTAGGGAAGGAATTATTATTTATTAATCATTTCATTTCTACGCTCTGGCACCAAGGCAAAGGCCCGGCCCGTTCCACCACTCAACACCTCGAAAAATTCGGCGGAAGTGGGGAATGGAGTATCATAAAACTAGGTTTCCCTCCACCTACCATGATGCTGTGCTCTGCACAGCATTGTACTCTTACAATGTGAAGCTTATTTTTTAACTACATCAAGACTATTGATGTAACAAAAAGCAAATATGGTAATAGTAATAATAAGTTATGATATGGTAATGGTAACTTATTAAAATATATAAATATTTAAGCAGATCTAACAAAATGAGCTTACTTTAGCCACTGGTTCATAATTGCTAACCACGGCCAATGTCTTCAATATCTCCATAATGTGTATCTCCCCAAATTGGATTCCAATGTTTCTAGCCTTTTCAAGTTCTTCTATTAAAAGATCATTATTTTTATTCCAAGCGTAGGCTCTCGCTGTGTAAGTGTATGTATTTGCTGAAGGCTCTAACTTAAGGGACTTCATCATTGTCAATATTTCTCGAATATTAGGTAAATTACTGGAAAATTAAGATTAACCAAAAAGTTAATGTTTTTACAAAAAGAAGTCATAAATTGGTCATGAACATGCATCACTAGAATATCTTTCAAATTAAAAATAAAGTAAACTTTTTCACTTTATGTTATATAATAAATTATTACTTATATATAACTAACTAAGCTAAAACTTACCCAGCTTTGCCTTGACATATTATAAGAGAATTGAATACATTTTCTGTAGCAGGGAGACCTTGCGCCTTCATGTTTGATATCACTTCTGTACATTGATTTATGTCACCTGCCTAATATAAATAAATATAAAAATACTATGAGGCCAGTCGCGGCGCAGTGGCATGAGGTGTGACTGTAAAACCATTACGGTTAACAGGTGTAACGGTTGTGGCTTCCATCCCGACTCGAGGAGATGAAATATTATTTACCTAAATTTATATTTCCATTTCTTTGCTCTGGTGTCGAGGTTAAGCGAAGCGTTGAGTTCTACCACCCAACACGCAATACCTCCAGAATTCGGCAGAAAGTGGGGAATGGAGTGTCTTAACACTAGGTTCCCGCTGCCTACCCTGCTGTGTGCGGGATACAGCATGAAGCTGATTATTATAAAAATACTATATATTTTTTAAATAGATTTAATTTTAAGCAATTCTTATATTACCTCTAAATATATTATAACAAAAATAACTGTTGTATGCAGACAAAATATGATAATTTTTTATATACCAAATTACAGCTTATTTGTACCAAATATAAAATATTTTACAAAAAAATTTTTGTTTTTATTTCACCTCTCCCAGTGTCCTTAATATTAATTCAAAAGTAGATAAATTTGGTTTCACATCTCCCATCTGGTTTAAAAAAGAGCTAGCAGTAACAGTTCTATTATTTGCTATGTATGCTCTAAGTAATTCATTGTAATGCTCAACCTCAAATGTTGTATGGGGCCTGAAAAAATGTAAGAAATGAAAATTTAGAAATTTATTTTTTAATAAATTCTTAAAGGGCAAGCTATAAAAAAATAATTTATAAATTAACATTCATTTTAAAAATATCTTTTAACTTCTACATCACAGTCCTAATGCAGAAGGTAACTCAGATTGCCAGGTAAAATAGGTCACACAGAAACAACCAATGTGATATTGCCTAAAGCCTACAATAAAAGGATTGTTCAACACAAAAAGAAATGTTTAAATCAGTTAGTAGTTCTTGAGATGAATTAGCACATTTAATCAAAACAACTCTTCAGCTTTTTAACAAAAAGCACAAACGGTTATTAATTTTGTATTTGCTTGTTATATATAATATAGCTATAATTCCATTGCTTACTTGATAATATTCCACACTTGTTCAACCAAATCCATTCTAGAGCCAGGTGTTTCATCTGGCAGAAGCTCTGTACAGCATTTCAATAATAATAAGCCTTGCCTCTTAGAAGATAGATTTAATTCCTTCACTTTGTTTATCACTCTGATTAAATCATTCTTATAAACTCTATTCTTTTGATAAATATCAGTCGATAAATGAGCTATAGATTTTTCTAATAATTCTTCTGATGATAATTTACTCTTTTGGCTCTCATTTTGTACAGGTCCCGCAGAAAATAGAATCTCATGTCTATTATTGACATTTGGAGATTTTTTCGAAATATTTTCTGATGATAAGAATCTATACAAAATTTTATGGAATTATTAAATAGAAAAAAACATAAAATATAACATACAGATATAATGTTTGTAAAATTAACCTATTTTGTGTTTTTCTACAGGGACAAAATATTGCTAAGACATTTTTGTTCTTTACAGGTAACTTTTTATACGCACTTATTCTAATGGAACTTGATAATTTTGTACATTGTCTAATTAACATTATTTGTATTTAAGAAAATTATTATAGTATTCAAAAAATATTTATAAAATTTCACTACAGAATTGACAAATGACATTGACATTAAAATGTTGAATTTACAATACTTCAAAAAATATTTGATAATAGTTAACGAAAAATGTTTTATAATATTTACAGTATTGATTATTATAATATATGTATTGATTGTTATAATATATATTTTAATCGTAATTATTAAAATATATAGTTAAACATATATTGGAATATATTTTATTTTGCGTAAACATTTACATGATTTAAATTTAAATTAACTCTTTGCACTCGAACCTTTTTCGACATCATATCGGCCGAGCGCCAAATCGGCGCAGCTCGAGGGCAAAGGGTTAAAATGAATTATTATATGAAGATTTTGTATATATTATTTTTTTTGGGTTCACGCTGTATCCTGCACATAGCAGGGTAGGTAGAGGGAACGTGGAAACGTAGTATTAAGATGACTCACTGATTAACTGACTAATTAACTGACTCACTGACTGACTGATTAACTGACTGACGAGCAGACGAACAGACGAACAGACTGACTGACTGACTGAATGTCTGACTAAATATTATCACGCAAAACAGCATTAATAAAGCTGCCTAATAATTAATGATTTCGCATTTCAATAATTATTACATTTATTTTATTCTGATTATTGAGAAATCATACACGAATTAGAGATGCGCCGAATATTCATTTGGTATTCGGTATATTCGACATCTTTTTCAATATTCGTATTCAGCCGAGTTATTCAGTTATGGTGCCGAATACATTCGGTTCGATTATTTTTATTTAATTACCACGATACAGTAGACATGATATGTTTTATGTAAGATTTAAATTATTATTATTATAAGTTAAATGAGTAAAGTTAATAAAATATTGCAATTAAACTTCATATAAATATTTACTATCAAACCTCAATATAACATATTTATTCTTAACCTATAGTTAATACAATCAACATTTCTTTTAAATCTTAAACCAGTAGTTATTTTTAAAATTCAAAATAATATTTATGAGCCACAAATCAATATATATATATTTCTTAAAATGTAGTCAATATTTATTTTAAACCTTAAACATTTTAAATTTATAATGAATATACTTAAGTCGCAGATTGACAATAAAAGACATTATAACATACATATAAAAAGATAGAAGTACAGAAATTTTATATACGAGGAACATTCAATGTTTTTCAGTATCGATATGATTTCCCGATTTTGTCCCGGGCGAATGGTCACAGCGCCACAGAAACAAGTGCGAGTCGAGTGATGTAGGGAGTTGTTGTAGGTGTGTGGTGAAAATATTTCGAGTATTTTCGAAACAATTGTTACTCGGATAAAATTGTCCAAGAGGGTGCTAAAAGCGTCCGCGGTGTTTTGAGACTAAAATGGAATTTTGCTGATTGAATATAAAAATAAAGGTGAATATATTAACAAAAATTCTACGCTTCAACTTGATGTAATTTAAGGGAAGAAAATAAAGAAAAAGACGGCGTAAATTGGCCGGCGGTGCGTTATTTCTCCGTGACAACATTCCATATGACGCGTGTTTTCAAGGCTAATTTTCGCTATTGTGGCTTTGAAGACATCAACCACTCACCCCATAGTCCAGAGTTGGCACCTAGTGATTATTATTTGTCCTGAAATTTAAAAATGATGTCCAAGGAAAACGATTTAATGATGAAGAGCTGCAGGCGGTTTTTATTAAATATGCATTTAGGGAAGAAGGAAAGTTATTTTTTGCAGGGAATAGATAAGTTAATATCAGGATGTAACAAATGTATTGAGGGTAGTCCCCCATAAAAAAGATACAGAAACAAGCGTACGTGTCACCTGATAGTGAGTGACCACCGCCACCCACAACCTCGTCGGCACCCATGACACTAGAGGATCTATAGGTGCATTGCCGGCCTTTAAGGTGGAGATAAAGACTTTTTGAAGGTACCCAAGTCGGACCTGGAACCACTGCCGCAGGTAGACCAATCCACAGTTGTACGGTGCGTGGGGGGTGGTTCCTACGAAACCGCAAGGTAGTGGAGTGCCAGGTATTTAGATAGAGTGGATGGTATTTAACTTACGTACTGTGCGGTTAGAAAATTCGGCGGCAGGTAACAGGTTAAACAGTTCCCCAGAACACTCCCCATAATAAATGCGATAAAGAACGCACAGCGAGTCTCTACGCAGAGCCAAAATGCGCAGATAATTGGGTCCCCAACGATTCACAAAGGCTCTGCGTTGTATGCAATAAAATGGGTCGAGCTGACACTGAGGTGCACCAGCGCAGAGATGAGAACGGTCCTTCATATTTAAAAAAAGCACTGGCTAAAGACTTATGCTTTGCCCACCAATCAAATGGGGTCTGGGTTCTTGGTAGAAGATCTGCCTGATATATATAGAACCTGCATCACTATTAATTACACAGCGATTAGGCTTTTAGGATCTTCTGCAATGATTCGTCAAGGCAAGTTCTTTACAACAGTTATAAAATGCTACTAATATTCCTATAAAACAAAATTGTAGAGGTCTTTCCCTTCCCTTCCCTTGTTTATTATAGTTCCAATTCGCAATTTTTAGGAGCAAGAAATCTCATTCTAAATTGAGGGTCCAACAATGTTGATAGGCAATTTCTGGTACATTTGGACAACTTTTGAAATTTAGGTCTTTCGGGTGGCGGTGAGGTAGCATGTTAAAACTTGCTTACGCGGCAAAATAAAGAAGAAATTGTAAACCGAATAATTTGGCCGAAAATCTGGTTCGGTAAATGTTAAGCCGAATAATATTCGGTTATTCGGTATAAACACTGTTCGGCGCATCTCTAATACGAATTTTCTCATGTATTTTATAAAAATATATTAAATATTATATAATATAAATATATTAATATCAAATAAATTATATTTGATTTTTAATTACCGTACGGTATTATAATGTAACAAAAAAGTTAATAATAGTTACAAAGTATCCGAGTGGCAAATAATAGCCACAGAGTATCCGTTATTGTCATGTTGGTTAAATTGCATACTAGCGGAACTTCACAGTAGAGTAGTGATTTCGGTGAAAGATGCCATAGAAACACGTGGCGCTAGTGTCCTCCGTCATAGTGTGACTGTGATTGTCAATCGTGTATGTGGAATGTTTTGTGTTGTGAGTGAATGCTAACTTATAGGAATTGTCGCTATATTATTTGTCATGTGGTAAGCTACATTTATTTTTTATTAGTATATAAATAATAGATTTTCAAATTTAATTACTAAATAAACTTGTAAGAGAACAAATTGTTGTTTGGCTGCCTACCCGGCCGTTATTTGACCGCCATCGCCCAAGCCTGCTGACGACTGACGAGCGGCTCCACCTTTCAACTATAACTGAATTTAAGATCAATCTATAATTAAATATTATATGACGTTATTGTGATGGGGTTGATTTGATATAAAAAGTGACGCCATAACCCGATTATGTCTACCTCCTTAGGAGAAGTCTTTCCATAGAAACTAGATTTGTTAATACTTTAGTTACCGCCTTCGCGCCGATGAATCATGACGTTTAATGTTTCAAAACTTTATCGTGCAATCAATAGATTAGGTAATTTCTGTATTAATTGATAGTGCATTGGACACGTGATAATTTTTAATTGACTCTTGTTATTAAAATTGCTTAATGTTACTTTAATAGTTAAAAAAAATACTTTAGTGTTAGCACATTCTTGCATGTTCATATAAACTAATATATTACTCCAAAATAGTTCTCTTTGTTAAGAGCATTGATTCCCAATCTTTTCTTGTTTAAGGACCACTTTTATAAAATTCTTGTTAGCAAGGACCACTATGTAGGTAAAATAAAAATTAATTAATAATTAAACAAAAAAATTAATTTCAAAGTCAAAAGTTTAAAAAAAATCTGACATTTTGTATGATGGGGTGTATGAATTTTTAAGTAAATATTAAAAATCAATGAGTTTCAAAGTAGAAAATTTAAATGTCAAAATATTTTATGTTTTACTGAGGAAACAACGTAACTGTAGGCAGACTTTGCTCTAACATCATTTTTAAACCATTTGCAGACCATATTTTAGCTGCTGTGGACCACAATTGGTCCACGGACAATTGGTTGGGAACTGGTGTTTTAGAGTATACACACTAAAATAATGTACTTGGATTGTAAATATCACCCTCTTTAAAAAATATATCTACACACAAATTTGTTGTTTAGACAAAATTTTATGCATGATACTACAATTTAATATTATTGTATAGATGTATTAGTCATTCCCATGTATAATTAGACCAATTAGAATTTCAGTTGCGAAGCAATTAATCTGCTTATTATTGTATTAATGCTTGCTGAATCTATGTAAATTAGTGGCAGGAAATGTTAGATTTAGAGACATCCATTTTAAAATTTTACAAGTTCTAATAGTGTTAAGAATTGTAATGAAATATCAAAACTTTATGACAAGATAAACCATTTACTTTACTTTAAATTCATTTATTTTTTAAATTAATATGTGTATATATTATCAGTATTAGAATAAATCGTAAGATCTTTTTCTGTAGTTATTTTTAATGGCTGTACATCGATAAAGTTTTGTTTCAATATTGTATTGTGGTAATATAATTCTGTTAAATTTATGATTAAATACAGTATGTGCATTATTTAGGAAACCCCATGTAAAAAATGAATGAAAGAACACAGATTAATTTATGCAAAAGAGGTAGTAGAATGTACTATTTATTATACCAAGTAAAAACTTGTACATAAAAGCTTTTATTATAAAAAAGTTTAAGCTTAGAGCAATCCTACAAAGATATGGGAAAAAGGGCATTCTTTTCTATTTGTGAAGATACAAAACGTTAATGTTAAAGATTTTGTATTGTTAAAGAGACAAACATAAAAAAAATGTTTTATAAATATCGTAAATAATTATAAATGAGATATATTAATTAAAATTGTTAGGTTTTAAAAGATTGTGTCACGATGGGCGTGTGGCTGGAGATGTGATAGTTGTAGGTTCAAAACTTTCGCAACACAGGGAAAATAATGTGCTGCATTGAGTTCCACCACTTAACATGCTACATCTTAAATTAGGGTGGAAAGTGATTTGTGGTGTTTTAAACATAGGTACTCTGCCTGGCCTGCCATATAAATAAAGTATAATCCTTCCTTAGCAGTCGGAACTAAAGTGTCAAGCTGAGAATAAAGTTGGTTTATGGAAGAAATATCTGTAAAATTCACTTTCAAAATAAAATGACACACTTAAAACTTGAAGTCAATATTGCAAAGGTCTGTGAGGTTATAATCATTTACTAATTTAGCCTATTATGAAGGCCTTCAATAGAATTTGTTGAACTCTAATACACAATTGCTTATAGTCATGTCTGATGAAAAGTTTTGCAGTATATAATTAAATGCCTGACATTCAAAATGTTTAAACAATGGTAGTTCCTTATTTCTAAATAGAAATAGGATATATTTTCTATATTTTGCAAAAAAAATAACTCACAAAAATGAAAAGAACATTCTTTTTTTTGTCTAAAAACTGAGATGATTTAGTTAGTTATAAATAAATAAAAAAAATCATATAAATGGTGGCATTATACAGTTATAGCAGTTTATATCTAGAATTCTAATCTCTTTTGCATTTTAAAAAAGTAACTTAAGTAATCTTCAGTAATCTTCATACAAGTTTCATTATCAATAGTTCAACTGTTACTTTATTTTTACTTTTCATTTAATGCTACTACTGTATTGTTGCCTACACTTTCACTCTTCTTAATAAAGTGTGAGAATAGCACATGAATGGATGGTAAAACTGACTGAATGTGAGGTATTCTGATTATTTTTACAATTTTATTCTATTCATGTACTAAAAACTAAACTGTTTTTTTTAGCTTTACTCTGTATCTCATACATAACAGAGTAGGCAGAGGGAACGTAGGAATCTAGTATCACGACTGGGGGCAGTGCATGTTGATTACAGGAACACCGCAATTTTATATTGTCCTGTACCTGACGAAATGTAAAACATTTCATTTCCTCAAGTGGAAATCGAACCCACGACATGTCGCGTTAACTGACGCATATTTGTGCACCTATTGCGATTGGCCTCAAAAAAATGTTTTATATTAAATTATTAATATGAAGTCATTATAATGAAACTTCTGTTTGTCAATGCTACGATTGTGGGTTCGATTCTCTTTGGGGCAATGCAATATTTTCATTTCGTCTCTCTGGTAACAAGAAAAAGCAAAGAATTGAATTTCGCCACTCAATATGTCTCGAAAATTGGGCAGAAAGTGAGGAATGGAGTGCCCTAACACTAGGTACCATCTGTGGTGGATCTATGTATATTAGTATTTTTTTATGAAATTGTTTATATTGTTTATATGCATAATGCATTTAAATTATTATTTGTAGTTCCACCTATTTACATATTTTAACAATATTGGAGTTGTAGAGAAATTATGATATTATTTAAAATTTTACGCTTTGTAAAAAATATAAGGTATTGTTAGGTGAAGAAACTCACCTAATAATATCTTATATTTTTTCAACCCAAAAGCGGAAAAAATGTTATATTTTTTTCATCATAGGACATAATGTAATATAATATGTACAATTTATAAAAAAAAAAATATATGACATATTTTACATAGACAATTTAGCATAAAGTTACCAGTACAGAGATCATTGAATACATTTTGTTTCGGTTACATGCGTCGTGCTCGTTTGTCATGCGCGACGATATGCTCGCAGCGGATGGCGACCGATTCGCGGAATTCGATGCGAGTTACGAATAGATGCGATTAGACGTTTTTTTTATTGAATGACTATAGAACTACTATATATTTTATGTTGCTTTCTCTTTTTTTTTAGTAGCACGCTGTATACCGTCAATAGCAGGGTAGGTAAATGGAAGTTAGTGTTAAGAAACTCTGTTCCCCAATTCGTCGATTTTTTGAGACATGTGTTAAATGGCGCTGCTCAAGCGCAATTGCGCTTTATCTTGTTACCAGAGTGAGGAAAAAAAAATTAAATAATTTATTACCCCCAATGGGAATCGAACCTATAACGTAACGTTTACAGTCACACGCGCTACTGTGTATTTATGTTGTTTATCGTTGGGTTAACCTTAGATAGGTTACTCTAAAGGTCCTTAAAGCTATAAGTATATTCTACTCTGCTAAATGCGGAATGTGAGAGAGAAGCTAAAAAAAAGTCTATAGTGCTAATGTTTATTAATAATAGCACTTTTATCATATAAAAAGGGGCTCTTGTCTCCCCTTCTATTTAAATTAGATGCCTAGATCGGATGTTGCCTATAATGATTAACGATACCTCCACTTAAATATGACCTTTATAACCCATGTTACTATAAATTATTGTTTTTTTATTTATGAATATATTATTATTATATTCGGAAATGTTTCACGTTTTAAAGAATTTTGGTTTACAAATTTAGCTTAGAGATGTTTTAAAACATTTTTTTCCTCATATCGCCGATAGTGAATGTTATCCTCCGTTTTTTCCTCAAAGATCGACTAATTATGATTGTATTTTTATAATCTCTCATAACTCAAAATGTAAAATAGATGTATATACCAGCTTCACGCTGTATCACGCTCACAGCAGGGTAGCCAGAGGGAACCTAGTGTTAAGACACTCTGTTCCTCACTTTCCGCCAAGCTCTAAAGGCATTGCGCGTTGAGTGGCGTTGAGTTAAGATGTATATACCGTATTCTTATATAATTTATTTTACAAAATTATGATGTTATATCTTAAAACACTATAAAATTTATCGCTGCGTTCTTAACGCGTGATGATCGGAAGCTGAAGTCCTTATCAGCGTGGGTGCGGGCGTGTTACGCCTGCTCTGATAAAAAAAATACATACATAGAATAGATTAGTTAAGAAATGTAGGTATGTTGTCTTGTTCAAAAAAAAAATTATAAAAATCTTGTAAAAAATGTACTGTAAAATGGCTTAATGTAATTTATGTTATAAATGAAATTGGTGTATTTATTTCATATTCTTGTTCATCTTAAAATTCACAGGGGTGGGGAAACTCGGCAGCAAAATTTCAAGTTAAATTTCTTAAAGGATTACGAAGGTTCATAAACTGTAGGTACACGTACTGTGTACTTGTGTAGCCTACATAATTATTTTATTTGGACATATACATTATATATATTTAGTATAATTGGCTACTATTCAACGATTTTCTACAATATATTCATTGATATTTAATATGATAATAATGAAAGGTTTCTTTTAATGAGTTAATGCGCAGCTATCGAGCATTGTATGAAGTGTGGGATTCATTGAAAATATGTAGATTGAGTTAATAATTGCAATATATCTATATCAATATAATTTTTTATTCGTTGAAAGAATATGGTTCAATTGTACTGAATTATTATTATTTCCAGATATTTAATTAATTATAGTTTATTATAATATAACATTTACTATTTATAAAGGAACCATAGGGTCAGTATTTTGCTAATACCACGTTTTAATTATTCATATATTTGTTTAGACGACCTAACTTGACCGCGTACTATGAAATATCATTTCAATTGACACGGTGATGTGAATATCATAGTAACCCACATATTCACTCGTCTGACCACTGTCATGCTAACATTGACTGTTTTGTTTTCTATGTTTTTACGGTACAAAAAATATACTAAGTATTTTACGAAAGCTCGTTGAAAATGACTATTTGAACGACTATTTTTGTATTTTTATAATTATATATTTAAGTCATTTAGAGGAGACGGCACGGATTGTAGGTGTGGGTTTGATCCCCACTCGTGAAATGAAATATTTAAATTTATATTCTTATTTCTTCACTCTGGTTTGTGGCGCAGCGTTGAGTTTAGCCATTCGACACGAATACCTCCGGAATTCGTCGAAAAGTGGGAAACGAGTGTCTTAACACTAGGTATCCTGCTGTGTGCAGGATACAGCATGAAGCTTATTATAGAGGATGTTGTTCCCCCGAATTCTTGAGGTATTACGTGTTGTGTGCGCGTAACTTAAGACTGCGCTTTGCGTCGTTGCCACAGCGAGGAGATGAAAATATTAAATATTTCATTCCCAAAATTGGGAATCGACACGAACAATTGTCGCGCTTGCAGTCGCGCACTTGTGCCCCACTAAGACAGTACTTTAAATTGCCCATAAACTGCGTCTTCTTATTTTTAAAACACAATAACGATTAAGAACACGTTTACAGTACATCGATGGTATTATTATGGCTTAAAGGGAACCCTAGTCACTTTAGCCAGATGAAGTTAGCGCCAAAATGCTCTTACAATATGTCGAACGTTATTAATTAATGGTCAAAGTGGTTCTTGAACATTTGGCAATGCAAATAGCTTGCGTACTAAAATATCTATATTTTTGTTATATATTGATGAAGTTTTATTTGTATATAATATTTTATTTAAATAATTATATGTATATGTATAATTATATGTATATATGTATATGTATGTAATATTTTATTTAAATAATTTTAACGAAGTTTAATATTAGTATTTACAATTCAATCTATTCATATCATGTGTACCGAATGTAAGTCTTCAAATTCTCTTTGTTTATGTCTTGTGTTGTGTCAAGCAAGGTTAATAAAATGTAATTATTTTAAGTATTGACTGTAAAATACAGTCAATTTTTTATTTGATTTTATATATTGAAAATGTACCTTTGGGGATTGATACAAAAGTAAAAATTAATCAGAAAGTTTGTATCCAGAGCATTTTACATAGTTTAGGTTCTAATAATATACACACAGTTTCTTAATTAGTTTCTTAGTTTATTAATAATCTAATTGGCCGCTATTTTAATTAAAAGTTATATTTATTCCCATTATAGAAATATATTTATAATAAAAATAACTGTATACATTTTTAATATATTTTTTAATAATATACAATATACAATTAAAACAAATTAACATAGCGTGTTCTATTGTTGCAGGTTATGTGCGCGTATCTTTAGATAAGTAGTGCTGTGATAGAATTCTGAAGCTAACAGAGTGGAATGGTTCCGGTGTGTCGGCGGTGTCTTGTCGATGTAAGTGGATAAATATTATATTATATGTGAGAGGCCAGTCGTGGCGCAAGGGTACAGAGTATGACTGGTTGTGGGTTCGATCCCCACTCGACGAGATAAACTATTTACTTACATTTATATTTTCATTTCTCTGGTGTCGAGGCAAAGTGCGGTGTTGGGTTCCGCCACTCAACACTCAATGCCTCCAGTATTCGGCGGAAAGTGGGGAACGGTGTGTCTTAACACTAGATTCCCTCTGCCTACCCTGCTGTGTGCGGTATACAGTGATGTGTGATATGCAATTGTATACATAGTCGCACATGTGGTTTATTTTTTTTATTGGATTTCTTAGATCAAAATTCTAATATTTTTTTTACTCATTAATCTTAACAATAGTCAAAGTTTAATGGCTTTGGTATGTTTATTATTTTATGTCAGTATTGAATCCTTCCAGCAATTAGCATTGAAGCATTATATTGCATTTTTGTAATGCATTTAACCCGTATGAAACAGTGTAAGGTGCAAAACGGTATTGACTGATATTAAAAAATGCTTCTAAATATGTAATTTCCAGTCGATTTAACTATACGTGTATTCAAATCAAATTTAAAATTAATGTTATGTTAACTGCACTATTTATATGTATATTGTGTCACAAACAAAGAATTATAAATAAAAACAATAACAATACGTAGATAAGATCACATCGCACTTTTAATTTTTGAACACTATAAATGATACAATACACCACTTATTTAAACGAAATACATAATTTAATTAAAAATGAAACCATTGAGGTAAAGTCGTGTTTATCACTTTAATTATAAAGATGTATAATTAAACGTCATTGTTCTATGTTGCACGGCTACTGAGAAACAGGTGAGTTCTCTATTATAACACCAACGGCACAGATGTGTTTTTTTTTCTCAGTTTAACGCTGTATCCAACATGAAGCAGGGTAGGCAGAGGGAGTCTAGTGTTAAGAGACTCGACTCCCCACTTTTCACCTAATTCTGGATGCATTGCGTGTTGAGTTTACTTGCCTCGACACCAGTGCGAAATAAAAATATTAAATATTTCATTTCCTCTAGCGGGAATAGAACCCACAACCTGTCGTGTTTACAGTCACACGTTTGTGCCGGTGCTCCACGGCTGTTTGTTTGTTGTTATGTAAAGTACAATTTCTTGCGATTTTCTCAACCGCCCTGCTGCAACAATGTGATGAAAATGAAACGTGTATTTCTTGATCGTTATCGAAACTGAATGTATTTTTTGTCTTAAACATTTTGTGACATTTTCTTTTTTGTTTTTGCCTTATTTAGAAATTTTGTTTATTGGGTCCTTATCATAATTTAACAATACTATAGGTATATCAGGCTGATTTGATTTATTGATTGATAGGTAGTATATCATATTTTTTAATTAGGTTTTTTCATTCTTCTTAATTATTAAATAAACTACTGTAACGAATAACTAACTATACTTGATTATCGAAACACAAGATAATCTTAACGGTAATAACTATTATTTTGTATGAAACACCAAATGCAATGATTAAACACAATTTTGGATATCGGTTCAGTTAATTTTAAACCACAAAAAACGTAACCTCAAACGATTTTGTTTTTGTTACAAATACAATAAATAACGGTGAACGGAACGGAATATAGATTTACACCTCAGTCGTGAACGGGAATGAACTATTCTTTACTTATTTTAATATTAGAATTTGCTGTTACTTTACTTTGTTTTTATTTTTAAATAAAAACAAAGAAAATTAAACAACGTAAAGTTAAATTTTCTCCATTTTGTTTCCTCATCAATATTAACTCTACTATTAGCTCAAATATATATAGTATTTTAAAAGAACTGGTGAAGGAATCTCGAATCTCGGCGGTGCCATAAGAATTTTATTATGCCGCAATAAAATTGGTACTGTAATTTGAATTTAATTTAGACAGGGCGGGCTCGCGGCTCGCTCTGCGTGTGATCGCACACTTTGCCTTGAGAGTGTAAGCTGAATCCAATTACTAGTCTATTACCTTTGTGATGTGTATTGAATATTTATTGGTTGACAGTTTGCATTTAAAAGTGTGTGTCGTTAAAATTTAAGTTTTCGTTTGAATCGAGTTTTCATCAAAAAAAAAAAATTGGACCCTTTTTTTTGTAGTTTTTATAAGAGGGAAAGAATTCAAAAGTAGAATGAGTAAGCATATTTGATGGACGTTATAATAGAATGGAGTAAATTGTACTTTTTCTATGTTATAGCATCAAATATTTTATTCGGAAGAGGTTAGTCGTGGTGAAGCAAACTTCTTCCACGCTCTGGTAACGTAGCCAAACCCCGACGTTGAGTTCTGCCTCTCAACACACAATGCTTCCAGATTTTGGTGAAGCGGAAATTGGGTCACGGAAGTCGGAAATGGGAACGTTGTGTCTAAACTCTAGGTTCTCAGGTTCCCACTGCTTACTATTTTTTTAAATTTACTATCAAAATACAAATTTACTAGAACAACACGTGTACAACATAAATCTAGCTGTTTAATCGAAATGACATAAATATTTCACTACAAGCCCGTTAAATCTAATTAGTATTCATCGCGCTGGTGACTGGTCACACTCGCTGACGGCGTGTTGTCTTGCCCGTTTACATTGTAGGTACTCGTGGACGACCATTACACTGTTCCTTCTATAGTTGTAGTTGTACAGTTGTTTGTAGACATTCACCTGTACGCGTCAAGTTGATCTTAAGTACGTGTGCTTAGAGGCTACCTGTTAGAGTGTTCTTGATGAGGTCTTAGTGCGGTTTTAATTGGTTGTAATGAGATACCATTACATTATGTATGCTTAGATTTGTTGTAGTAAAATTAATCTTTAATGATGTTATTCTAGTATTAATTTGGTGATGATAATTCCTCTTTATTTGTTGCTTTATTAGATAGTTTGTAAAATTTATAAGGAAAATTATATTTAAAGTTCTGTTAAGGTTTCCAAAACGAAAGCTTGTGGAGAAATTCTTATTAATTGCCATCGTTTAGAAATCGATTCCTCAATCGAGAAATTAATATGACGCTCGATTATCAGATCAATTAAAATGATAAGAAATGTTGATTATTTCATATACTATCTATGCCACGAAAGTCGTTGCGCCTTGTCACAAATCGCGTGCCCATTTTAAATATATATATAATAATTTTAAATAGACTAAATATTGTAGCGACTTTCGTGTTAAAGATGTTTCCGTTGCATTCGTTACGTTTTCTCCAAGGAAACGGGTGTAGCGGCGTCGTTAGGAAAGCAACGATACTTATCTAGCTACACGCGTGCGATAACATAATTACAGCTATTGTCTTTACAATGAGATATGAAGTGTCCCATTATGACAATGTGTGTCCACATTCCCCGTTGTCTGCTCGCAGGGTTAACGAAGTTAGGTGTGATCGGCCTACATAGTGCGTCGGACCGTGAACTCGGCTTTGTCTGTGTGCCATCGACGGCACTAAAGGGCTGTGGGTGCTGGTGGAATGATTGATGTTGTTTGATTCTGTTCACGTATCTATCGTATTTAGGTTAAAAATAATAAATCATAGCAGGATTGGCTGAGGGAACCTGGGAGGGAGGGATAGTGTTAAGACACTCCGTTCTCCATTTTCGCTGAATTCTGAAGGTATTGTGTATTGAGTGGCCGACCTCAACGCCGCGCTTTGCCTCGACGCCACAGTGAAGAAATAAAACATTAAATATGTCATTTCCCCGTATGTGCATCGAACAAATGACCAGTCGTGTTAACAATCGTGAACTTGTACCCCTGTGCTACTACTGGCTTCGTCACAGCGTGAAGCTGAATGAATGAGAATAAATCAATAGTAATATTAGTATTACCAACATATTTTATACATTTTTTTTAGTTATAAATATTCTTTATAAAAGAAAGACATTTTAAAGCCATAATCTCCGCATTCGCAATGACGCCAAAGTGTTCATAATTATTATTAACGTTATAGCTATATCATAAATAAAACAACTAATAGTCCATACGGTAAGTAATTCTAAAAATATGGCACAAGTAAGTTGAAATATTCTTGGCGCTCTTACTAAGACACGATAAATTATTCTTATAATTAGATACATTCCTTAATGGAAATGTAATTAAACTGCATGCTGAATGGATATTTCAAAAAAGGCAATCGTGTGCGCGTGCGCAGTGTTATCGAATATATTGCGCCGATAAACCATAAATAGCCACTTTCACGTTACGGTGTTACGCGCGTTCAAAATATATTCAAAGCGTCAACCCTGCCTGGACAAGTGATGTTTACACCAGCTGAATGAGCTCCGAGGGGACGTTTACAGTAAAGTTTGTTCACCTTGCACACGCCAAACTAAATTTAGTAGACAAACATTTGTAACTGTTTTAGTGTCTAAATCCTAGTCTATTTTAGCTCTTTTTAAAATCTGATTCGTGTGTACAAGAAAAAAAAGTATAATAATTTACTTTTATTTTGTTTAATAATTTTTTTAGTTTCGCTTTCGGTTTCTTTATTGCTGCACGAGTTGACCTACATTTTTTTCAGCTTCACACTATCCGGCATGTAGCAAGATTTCAGATACAGATACTACACGCCCTACTTTTCGCCTTATTTTGGAGGCATTGTGTTAAGTAGCGGAACTTAACGCTGCTCTTTGCCTCGACATGAGAGCAAAGAAATGAAAATATTAAATATTTAATTTCTTCGAGTGACTGTGGAAATCGAACATATTTACTCACAATCTATCTCTTGTGAGTATATATGTATATATTAATCTTATGCATTTTGTACCTGTTCATTGTAGGAGCTTAACTAGTATTAGCTGCTCTATAATATATTTTTGGCGTACTCATATTTATTTATGACGCTATAAAAACATACCACCGAACATATAGTTGTGAAATTTGATGTGTAGCCAAAGTCACGTTATAAATTAGGCTACTATTAAAATCAGCTGCCCGCTGTATCCCATACATACAGCAGGGTAGGCAGAGGGAACCTAGTGTTAAGACACTCCGTTCCCCACTTTCTGCCAAATTATGGAGGCATTGCGTGTTGAGTGGCACAACTCAACGCCGCGCTTAACCTCGACACCACAGCGAAGAAATGGAAATATAAATTAGGCTACTATTAAATATAACATAACTAGGTACCTTTATATTCTATTCAATTTAGTATTACTCTATAAAGTTTTAATAAATTTAGGTAAATTGTCGAGTTAGTTTACACAGTGTTTATGACGTAAGTTCAAAGTTGAAAGGAGTTTAAGGCCATTATTCAAATTTACCTTTCGATAATAGTTGCAGAGGTTGTCAGTACTTGTACCCATATCACTGTTGTGGTGGAACCAAGACTGCGAGAGACATTTCAAAAACTTATCTTGTCAAAATCAGGGTAAATAATATAAAATTCTATTTCTCACTCATATTATAAATGTGAAAATTTGTGAGTATAGTTGGATGTTTGTCGCAAAAACTGCTGGATGGATCTAAATGGAACTTAACATTAATATAGCCTATACATCAGAATAACACATAGGCTAAAATTAAAGGTTTGGTCTAATTTGGCGACCATATCACGATAACCTTAAGTGTGAGCCTTAAGCGTTTTTTCAGTCGCTAGTGGTAGAAAGTACAATTCTGGCTTTTATTTTAATAAATAAATAAATTAATAAAAAAATCAGCTTCACGCTGTATCCCGCACACAGCAGGGTAAGCAGAGGGAACCTAGTCGGTTTTACAGTCACACTTCGTGCCGCTGCGCCACAACTGGCATCAAATTTCAATAAAATTTGTGTTAAATTGTCCGTCATATTGGGTTTCTAGAAACCAACTCAATTGAGTCTCGGGTTGGAATCCATTTTGCGGTCCACAATCATTGAGCGGTTGCGACACGAATTCCATCCAGCCCCTCGTCGGCTTAGCGCTACGTTTCGATATGGTTTCCGCCGTGTGGATTTCTTGTTACCATGTACCACCTTAATCTTCGAAATTATATCTTGTAAGTAAAATTTAAGGTGTTCGTATAAATTTACTCGTTCGTATTTTTATTATTATTGTAAATAAATTACCTAAAATAAATAATATAAATTACAATTTATGTGTTTCTTACATATTTCTATAAAGATTTAAATGTAAAGACTTCCGCAATAATATAGAGGCCAGTCGTTTCGCAGCGGCATGAGGTGTGACTGTAAAAGTGACTGGTTGTGGGTTCGATCACTACTCGAGAAGATGAAATATTTACTTAAATTTATATTTTTATTTCTCCGCTCCGAGGTCGAGGTTATTATACTATTGTCAGAAAAAAAATCTTATCATTGAAATGAATACGCTGGCTTTGTTTATTACTACAAAGTATTAGGACAAAGATAATTTCCTTTAAAGTACAAACAGCTTAATTAAACAAATCATATCGGGGTTCAGTAAACGTTATATCTTCAACAGACAAGGTGTATTTGACCTATTAATTGAACTTGTTAGATACAATGAACAGAAAGTGATTATTGACCTAGAATTTTAAATGATTATATTCTGCTTTATTTAATTCTCTGTCTGATTTTAATTAATTATTATTATTTTTGTTGCCATTCTCAATGTTTAAAAAGTCCTTATGAAATAAAAACTGGCAATATTTCAAAATCATATTTGGCAAAAGGCACGAGCTAAAAGTGTTTCATGAAAGATACGAGCTCTCTGTAGTTTATTATTCTAAATATAATTTTTATTCCAATTACATTATTTTTGATGTGTGAATGAAAAATTTTAATAAATTATATAAATTAACATATTATATTATATATTATCTAAAACGGATACTGCCAAGCAAAATTTTAGATAACGCTTCAAAGTGTATAGTTAATTTAAATTTAGACATATTTTTTAAATTCATGCACACAATACAATTTTATTATTTAATACATAAAAAATATACATACAATATGGCGGATTTAACGCTACTTATATATTCATTTGTTAAAAGTTCAACATCTATGAATAAAAAATAATTCTATATATTGATTTTATACTTCCAAACTCAAAGGAACTGATACACCTAGAGTAACTTGAATATTTTAATGTATTTTTAGGGATTCTTGCCGTCAAGCCTTCGTCACTGTTAGGATAGCACACAAGTCGTCCTTACAACACTTAAACATTGTATCAAGTTTCACGATTGTCGAGTATTTGACTACTGTAATGCATTATTCGTACGGATTTATGTCCGCAGTTCGTTCCAAGATGGCGAATACGCGGCATAGTTGCATGTTATGCAACGCTAAAAGTTTTATATTTGACATTTGGCTCTTGGTTAGATTGAAATTTTGTAGATTTTTGTTGACTGTTAACGTGATGTTGTGATTTTTATATATTATATATATATACTATAATGTTGTTAGTAATAGTAATCGAAGCCAGTTCGCGGCGCGGGGGCACGAAGTGTGACTGTAAAACCGATTGGTTGTGGGTTCGATCCCCACTCGATTAGATGAAATATCTATTTACATTTATTCTCATTTCTTCGCTCTGGTGTGGAGGTAAAGTGCGGCGTTGAGTTCCGCCACTCAACACGCAGTACCTCCATAACTCGGCGGAAAGAGGGGAACGGAGTGTCCTAACACTAGGATCCCTAGGATACAACGTGAAGCTGATATATGATATACGTTATTAGTTATACCATAAGTTAGGAAACACTAAACATGTCCATTACAAAAGTTTGAACCATAAATGTGCAAAGCTAACTCACTATGCTCTATAAATGTTTTAACTTTAACTTGATTAAAACTGGTGGTACTATAGCCACTGAACCATGGCTATCTTTGTTGCGAGGTTCGGTGAAATTTAAAGAGCTTTTGGCCGAGTTCTCGAGCGCTTCTATAAACGACAAAGCTTAATTTGCCACGTTACGTAAATCCTTAAATGGCAGCGAGAGTGTGCTATCTTCGAGTGCCAGAAAACTAAATGAGTCTCAATAGTTAAGATTTATTTGAATATGTAAATATTTAATGAGTCAGCTTCACGCTGTATCCCGCACACAGCAGGGTAGGCAGAGGGAACTGCCCCACTTTTTGCCGAGTTCTGGAGGAATTGCGTGTTGAGTGGGAGAACTTAACGCCGCGCTTTACCTCGACACCAGAGCGAAGAAATGGAAATATAAATTAAAGTAAATATTTCATCTCGTCGAGTGGGGATCGAACACACGACCAGTCGGTTTTACAGTCACACTTTGTGCCGCTGCGCCACGACTGGCCTCAATTTGTAATATTATAAATATTTAATATTATATAATATTTACTTTACATATGTTTAATACGCCGATCTTTAGTATAAGATGAGAAGGCCTTATTTCATATCATACAACAGACTTCTACCAGAAACTTGATACAGCAAATTCATTGAGTTTTTAATTATACACAAAATTAAACATGGAAACTTGATCTTAAAATCAGATAGAATAACCAACTGCTGTATAAACATGAAATTTTCAAAACATTTTAGGGATTGTTAAATAAGCATATACGTTAATATTAAAATTTTGGCCGACGAACTCTTCAGTATAATAATACAGTAGAACCAGTGAACCAGTTTTAATAACAATGGAAATAAGACGTTATTGGTCGCTGTACAGTACGGTCAACAAAACATCGCCGCCTTGAAGTTAGCTGTAGATGGCTGCGCAGATTTAATTTTAGGAATTTTCTTAATTTTGATTATTCTAGTCCCGAGTGAACAATGTTCAAAAGTTTAGAAAACCTAACGCCACGGCGGCCACGACTTGTTGACCGTACTGTACATGTTTTGATACGAAGCTAAGCCGCGCTAGATGCATGTTCCCCTACATGGTTTCCCTTGCTCTATAAATCTTTCTAACTATTGGGACGTAGAGGGGAAACGATGCCATAAAAGACAGTCGTCCAAAGATAGCATTAGTGCTTATGCAGCGTAAACCATAACTGAGACGCTGAATGCTTTCCTTTCTGAACGGATGTACGCGGATTTAAATTTGTTCACTTTATGTTCGGCTCTTTTAAGTTGTAACTATTTTTCCAAAGATTTAATATTAATAGCTGGAATTTGAACAATATAATATGGTAAAATATTTTATATATAAATCTCGTTTACAGATTAAATGTTTTATTTTTTTTAATATTTAAAGTCATAATATTTAAACTTCAAAAGTTAATGATATCATTTATGTTTGTACTTTTTCTTCATTTTTAAATTGCAACAGTATGGAATTTAAAAACATGGCCGCACACGCCTTCAACATCGGTAAATACTAGTGAGTCATAATACGCTCGGTTATGATGCTTTTATAATAAGCGTTGAATAGTCAATGTTTGTCCCGTTTCCGGTGTAATTCAAGGGAAGCTGCCAATACCCTACTGTCGTCAATTACTTCTTTGTTGTCGACAGAAATATATTCGTGAATAATATTTTATATATACTTCGATTTTTTATGAATATGAGACCGGTCGCGGCACAGGGGCAAAAATTGTGACTGTAAACGCGACTGCTTGTGGGTTCGATCCCCACTTGAGGAAATCAAATGTTTACAATTTTTTTTATTTTCCATTTCTTCGCTCTTGTGGTTTCGAGGCAAAGCGCGGCGTTTAGTTCCGCCATACACCATGCAATGCTTCCAGAATTCGGCAGAAGTGGGGAACAGAGTGTCTTAACACTAGGTTCCCTCTGCGTACCCTGCTGTATGCGGGATACAGAGTGAAGCTGATTTATTTGATTTATTATATTCGATAAATGTGCTTTAGTAGTAGTAGATATATATCGGGCTTAGGCCAATATTTTTTTTAAGTGTAAAGGCGCTTTTCCGCTTACGCTAAATGGTACAATGGATTCGGCACACGCATTGTTAGCAAAGTAGAAAGTATTGAACGAAGTTATTTTACATTTATCTAAGTTGAAAATATGAGGCATAAATAAGAATATTTTATAGATGTTAAATCTGGTAAATCTGTGTCTAAATAAGTATTATTGTTAAAAAAATATATCTTACCAATTTAGTAAAACCACATAAAAAGGAAATGGTGCGAATTGCATTTTAATATTATATGATATCGTGAGAGTTTTGTAAAGTGTATCAAGATAACGTTCATTAACGTCAACTTGAAGTTTAAGGGAACCATCATAATTCTAGGCGAAACACTCAACAGTTAGTAGAGCAAATCGCGCACATAGCTTATATTTCATACGAGTTTTCTTAAGACGTTAACTAAATATATCTATATCTAAAACATCCAGAATAAAATCAAAGGTATGGCTATTTAGATGTTGATATATTTAGTTAGACGCTTTTAACATATTTTATAACATATTTTTAATTAACTTTTCTTAGGAAATGCCAACGTCGTGCTTAATTGTGCCATGTTCCCTGCAAAGTTAAATCTGTTAAAAGTATTCTTCACTTTAAGAAGCGAAAATTCCATTACCGTTAAAAGACTGGCCCCGGTCGGCGTCTGCGGTCACGGCCTGCGAGTGCTCTTTTTTCTTTGCTAACCCACTAAGAAACACGAATTAGCGAACAGGTTCTTTAGTTACTCGGGACTTTAACCGTGATAACGTTAATAATTTATTTATGTACGTAAAATTTTACAATTTTTTTAATACATTATATTTATAAAATTTAGTCAAAATTAACATTATAATGGATGGTCCATTTTAATTTTGAAAAAATATAGCCTAAGTTTTGAGATATTCCGTTTTAAGTGGCGGAACATAACACCGCGCTGTGTCTTGCTCCCCGAGTGAGATAATAAAAATATTTTTTCCCCCTCGGTTGGAAATCTAAATCATATGGTGAAGTTTACTGTCAGACGCTGTACCGCTGCGCCACGACAGCCTCTTTTATAGACTACCTATGTTAAATATGATGTTGATGCTTTAAATGTGGGAATTGAACACATATCCGTCGCGCACGGAACAATACTATTAGTTTATTAAATAAAATCAGCTTCGCTGTATCCCACATCTAATTGTCATATTCTTCAGCTTCACGCTGTATCCCGCACACAACAGGGTAGACAGAGGGAAACTAGTGTTAAGACACTCCGTTCCCCACTTTCTGCTAAATTCTGGAGGAATTGCGTGTTGAGTGCCAGAACTCAACGCCGCGCTTTATCTAGACACCAGAGCGAAGAAATGGAAATATAATTTATTGTTATATTCTTTAAGTTTCATTCATATCATCAAGTCAAATTTATGTAAGTAGAAAGTACTTTGCTAGTAATTATAACATTTTACAGCACGAAACTATTACATTTGTTTTTTTGGCAACGAACCGTTGCTATTGCGTTTAATTGGAATAGTTACTGTTCTTTGCTCGTCTCAATCACGAGCGAATCCATCGATCTATAAAGTTTGCCATAGATTTATATACTAGGTATGTATTGATATAAAACAGTATACAACTTTCTTTTTTTTTCACACCAGAGCGAAGAAATGAAAATATAAATGTAAATAAATATTTCATCTCCTCGAGTGGGAATTGAAACCACAACCACTCGATTTACAGGCACACTTTGTGCCCCTGCGCCACGACTGGCATCACCATACAACTTTATTTTTTATTTAATATAAATAGGTAAATATTTAAATATACTTGATATAAATTATTTATTTAATTATCACTTAATTTTAAAAATGAACATATTTTTGTTGATTTTTACCACTACTACAACTGTTATTTTTTATGTTGTTTATCAGCAACCGCGAATTAGAATGAATAAGGAAATAGTGCGGAAATCGGGTAACGCCCTTAACTGGACCCGCCGGAAATGGAAGGGTGATCTTAAACGAAATGGAACAAAAGTTGTTGTATTTGCGGTTTCACAGCTTTTGTTCAGTGACTTTTTTGTGTTCTTATATTTTTATCGTTATTCTATTGTAGGTTAGGAAAGAGCTAATTAATTTAATATGCTTGATTTTATGTTTGTAAATGGTACCAATAAATTTGGCACAATGATTATTTTACTTTTTTATACGGCAACTTCTGTAATATGGAATACTTTTCGATTATTTAATTGTAGTTTTCGCGTTTCTTAGTATGTCATTTCAATAAAACATATACTTTAATTATTTCAAACCACACAAAAAAATTATACTTGTCACTGCCAATCAAAACTAGGCGTTTCAGAGAATAATTAAAAAATTCTAGTTTAGAAGGAACGTTGAATTAGCAGCAGTCATGATTCTGTGCTAGTTTTATTATATTGTTAATTTTACTTTATAAAAAAATTAAGCTAGTGTTTTAGCTTATATGTATGTATATTTTATTATACTTATATCATTTTAAGTTTTTTGTGATCGAACATCAGAGACAACTTTCACAGGTCCTCCTTTCTTCGCTTAACCCTACAAATCCTAATCGAAGAAAGAGGTACCTGTGTAAAGGGAATTCACATTTGTATATGCCACTTTTTATATAGTTGTATGTTCATAATTCATTTTTAAACCGACAGTACCTACTACATATATATATCGAGTCCCGTTTGCGTATTCATAATAATAAATGAATGAAAAGGTAATGAAGTGGGCGACGTCATCGTGTTTTATAATTACCTGTATTGAATGTCCTGCCTCTTGTATATATGCTTCATGTCTTTGATTTATTTTTTAAATATACATTTTTTAAAATGTATTGAAAGAAGAAGACGTTTCATTTCGTAATAAATTATGAAAGAGTTAGGAGTAAAATATTTTACGACAGGAACAAATTAATATTTTATAATAGAATAAATTATCGATTAACGTTCATCTGTTGCCTCTAAGTCATTTGTAAAAAAGTTAATTATTATTTTCAATTATTGAGTTTTATTTAATTATCTACTACATACATATATATATACATATTATCCTGTGAAAACGCCTGAACAGACTGCTTGTTGATTTATGTTAAAGTTAAAAGTTAAAGTTAAAATTAAAAATGTTAAGAGATCAGACAATATCATTAACTTTGTTATTATTAGATCTAGAGTATTTTATATGGGTTCTTGAGACGTTGAGAAATGAAAAGCAATTTCGTTACAATTAGCTATTCACGCCATATCGCTACACAGGAGAGGCACGCTTGGTGATTTAATTCGTAATTAATTCCAAATTGTATAGGAGATTGTTTCAACATGTTGTCACAGATTGTTGCTTATAATACTGTGTTTATAAAGTAAGGGGTTGAACAAAGAGTTTATTGATGCTATACACGAATTAAAGCACATTTTTTTTAGTTTTACTTTTTATTCCGCACATATCAGAGTATTGAACCTGGTTACCTAGTGGTAAGACACTCCGTTTTCATTTGGACTCTCCAATTCCTCGTTTTCCGACGAATTCTCTAGATTTTACGTGTTGAGTGGCAGCGCCGCGCTCTTCCGGTTTTTTACCAGAGCGATATTTCATTTCCCCTAGTTGCAATCTAACCCACAACTGTCGCATTTACAGTCGCACGTTTGTACTGAGCCATGACGGCCATTGTGCTGTATTATTAAATAAATAAATACTTGTTTATTATAATTCGTCGTAAGTCAGATACTCGATTATATTTAGGTAGCTCGGTTTGCTATGTGTTTAAAGAATAACATCAGTTTATCTTCAGCGGCCATAGAACATATTAAGGTCAAATTCAATTGGCACATTTACCATATCTGAGGCAAGTCTCGAGCACATTCTAGTTATTGTATAAGGTCTCTAATTGTGCGAGGGCCGCTTCCTCGTTGTAGTCATTCGACTTGGACTTCAATGGATTACGTCACTTGTTACTCTAATAATGTTTGCTTTATTAATCGTTGCTAGGCTGGATTTTACAGCGGTTTCCTTTCATTTAAGAAGAATTTGTAAATATTTAAAAAGTACGTAGGTATATCTTTTGATTTTTCTTCTTTATATTTAGAAACGTAACATCCCCTTAGTGTTGTGGTCTGCATAGGCAATTTAATAAAGGAAAAATGAAAAAAAAAATGGTTTCGTATTACCTACTGATATAATATACCAATATAATTACATTTTGGAAAATTATTTTAACTTTTCAGTAGACTCATACTCTATCAAACTTATATTCTACTAAAAGCTGTAGAAATTGTCATCTAACCTCACGTTTATTCACAACTTTGTTCCGAAGTTCATCCACGTTCCCTAATAATTGCTTCCATGTGTCCCACGATATATATTTCGGTATACGGCGACCCAATTTAGGGTTCCGTGTACAAGTACAATACTGCCTCGTTCTAACTTTTATGGGAGCAGTACACGCTGTTAACTTCTAAATGTGATCGACCCAACATCGTTTTGTAGGGAATTGTGTTATTGATCTTTTGTCTGACATGATTAATTCAGGTTTATTCGACATAAAGATTTTTTTCAGGTCAGGTGTCAGACTGTGAACGCGACAGGTTCTATTTTTCCCCATACAATACCCCCTACAATAAAATTAAATATTTAATATTTCTTATTTTCTCGCTCTGGTAACGAGGTAAATAAAGCACAGCGTTGAGTTGTCTTAATGAGAATTTAAGTTGTATTGCTGTCCAAAATATCTATAGTCAAATATATATTGTCTGTACGAAAAACTATATCGTTTACTAGGCACTATATGTATTTCTAATACTTGCTTATAATCTTCTTGTTCCAAGTATACCATTGGCTAAACAAATTATTTAATACTTTTTGACATTTTTACGATAAAATTTTTAACGTAGTGACATTCGAACCCGTGTCCCTTGGAATCCCTCCAATCTCTTGAAAAGATCAAATGTCGCTTCGTGCAAATATTTATACGTTGTATTAAAACGTACTTTTCTTTCCTAAATATAACACTTTAAACACTTTAAATAAATATAAAACTACTTTTTTTTTAGTTTTTCTGCAAAATTAAAAAAGTATCATAACATGCATGTATGAAAAAAATTGTATACTGACTTATGCCTCCATTGAAATTGTTCATATATTGATAAGTTAACAGTACAACGAGAGCGTCCTACATTGCTTTATTCACGTACACAGATGAGAGGCCCTTCAAATGGAAATAACTAGCTAATTAAATCTAAAGAGTTGCTTATAAAATGTACGTTTTGTTGAATATTTGTTTTCTCTTTTCCCTCGCGTGTGAAATGTCGCGATCTCGTGGGAACTTTACATGCAACAAAATAAGTTTTTAGTGTCCGGGCCTGTATTGAGCGACAGAAGAATTCACCGAGGGCTCTTGTCTCCTATATTTAGCGCGGCGGAATCTAGGCCGACGGAAGGTTTCTTGTGGGACGCCGCCGACGTAGCGAGATTTCCTTATAGATTGTAACTTAAGCCCCCCATTGTCCGTTTGGGGTTATTGTGGATCATATGTATAGATAGATATATTTTATTCTTTGTACGCTTTGAAAGTGAGGGCTTTTTAGTTTGCATTTATTTTATATTATTTAGCTTGATTTATTGTGAACTATTTTATGTATTACACATTTATATATATACTTATTTAGAAAACGTATAAAAATTTGAACGTAGCGGGATTAGAACCCGCGTCTCCTGGACATGGTCATGGGACATGGGTATCGCGGTTTCGGTCGCACGCTTGTGCCCCTGCACCAGAACTACCTTATGTATAGTAAATAACTAAAACTATAAACTTTATCAATTATTTTTGTGACATATGTTATAAAATATAAATAATAGGCTTTTTTGGTGGGTAGGCGTTAAAGTGCGAACACGCGATTTTTGTGCTCTCGTCCACATGTTGTTAATTTATTAAATATAAATAATATTTGTAAAGTGATGTAAATAAAAAACCATCCTATCCACCAGCATAACTATATTTTATTTAAAGCACAGTATATTTACACAAAATTTTACTTCAATAACAGTTACATCATATTTTATAGTATCTCTGCACTATGGAGTCTATGAAGCACACTAT